>APFE031129621.1:0-39808 GCA_000404065.3 Pinus taeda
ATAGAGCTATAGGTCTGAAGTTATGGGGTTCTTCAGCTTGGTCTACTTTTGGTATTAAGGCCAGCAAGGTAGCATCCCGTGCTGGGTGCATTCGTTTGTGGCTTCTTGACTCTTCTAATTCATTAACAATATATTTTTTCATGAACCACCATGTTGCTTGAAAAAAATCCATTGTGAATCCATCCAAGCCAGGAGCTTTGTTTTCTGCCATTATCTTGATTACTTCCTCAACCTCCTTTTCTGTAATCACTCTTAGTAGCACAAGGTTCTGGTGCCTACTTACTTTTTTTGGAATGAATTGTTTTATCTTGGCTATCTCTTCATGTCAGTTGCTTTGTGGCTCTGTCAATATGCCCTTGAAGTGTTGGATTAAGATATTTTCCATTTCCTCTTTTTGGATAACTCTATTACCTTGTTTGTTTTTGAGGGAGAAGATTTGGTTTTGCTGTTTGTGTTGCAGCATTGCCCGATGGAAAAAATTTGTGTTCTTTTTCCCCTCTTTTATCCACTGAACTCTTGACTTTTGACGCCATAGAATTTCCTCCTGTTTTCTCCTTTCCTCCAGTCTGATTAGCACTTCCCCTTCTTCCTTTGCTCTCTCCTCCATTCTTCTTTCTTCTATGATTTTTTGTTGTATCCTTTGCATTACTATTTGGAGTTGTTCCTTGTCTTTATGGATGTTACCGAATTCCTCTTTATTCCATATCTTAATCTCACTTTTCATCTCCTTGAGTCTCAATTGGAGTGTGTGCATATTATTCTTGCCTTGTATTACTCCCTCGCTTTTCTGTCACTAGGTTTCCAGCTTTTCAAGTAGAGTTGGGTCTCTTAGCCAAAAGGCTTCAAACCTGAAAGGTTTGTGTTGATTTTGGTTGTTCATGGAAATTTCCAGTTTTCTTGGCCAGTGACACGATTCTTAACAAGGTAGGATCGTTGCTTCATAAAATATATCTTTCCCTAGGAATTGTTCTATGCCTAAGAATCTATCCAGTCTGGAAGCTATCTGTCTACTACCTCCTCGTCTGTTATTCCATGTATATTTACCATTAATAGTATTGATATCAATCAATTGGAGGGCTATCTAGGTTTCCCTGAATCTCACCATATCTACATCTTCCCATTGCAGTCCTCCTTTTTTTTCCACTGTGGTTGTTATCATATTAAAATCTCCTACTACCACCTAGAGTTTTTCTGTATGTAGGTTTCCCATTCGACATAGCTGTGTTAGAAAGGCCTCTCTCTCAATCGGTATGTGGGGTCCATAGACCGCTGATACAAAGAACCACTCTTTATGTCCTACCATTCTGAATCTCCCTGATAGAATCCTTCGCATTCCTATCCAAGGGTCTACCATTACTTCTACTGGGTTCCATAATATTGCTATTCCCCCTACACTCCCTTTTGCATCTATTGTCATACTTTCATAATAAGGCTTAATTTTATGTAGTATTTCCTCCATTTTTGCTCCCGTTATTTTTGTTTCTTGTAGCAACATTATCTGAGGTTTTTATTTTTTAATCCTCTTAGCCAGGTATCTTTGCTTGCCCTTACTGTTAAGCCCTCTTATATTCCAGGATGTAATAATCATTGAGATTGTTGGTTTGTTTGGTGGAAGACCGTTGAAAGTGGTACAACTCTTCTTGTGTTAACTAGCATTTCACCCATTATTTGAATGGATTCTTGTAGGTTCTTCCTTCCTCTTTTTTCCCCCTTTTCCCTTTTTCTGGATGCTCCTGGTTATTATCATGCATTTATAGCTGTTCATTCATTCATTTATAGTTATAACATGCAACCATTCAATCACAATGAACAAAGTATTTTTACTAGGGAACCCAACTAGGAAAAACCCCTCCTTTGTTTTGCATTAAATTAGATAGAATATGGATATATTACAGTGACAACTTCAACCCTTTAAGTACCACTAGCACTGCAATATTGATCTCTTGCTATGACCAACTCTTAGCCAAAATAGGCCTCAACCTTCCTCATATTTCCTTCTGCAATCCTTCAGGAAATTAACCCCTAAAAATAGGAGGATTCCCTATTTCTTTGCACAAATCCTGAAGGAATTGATCACCTACTCCAATGAAAAACTTGTACACTCAACTAGTACACAATTGATAATTAAAATGTGTATTTTCCTCAACCTCAACTAGGAAATTCGAATTCCATGCATGACTAGGGCTATTTTTAGTAAATTAATGAGCTAACTGAGTGATGAGTGAGTTAACAACAATTACTACTACTCAACTGAACTCTTATTGACTCTATTCTAGACTAGAGCTAAGATAAATGAGTTTAACTAACAATAACTCCACTAGATTGCTAGATTTTAGGAATTAGCTCATGCACAACTCTATTTCTAGCCTACAAAGTTGAATTGACTGATTTAACTTAGTGATGTGGCCCTGTTACTCCTGCTAAATGCAACTCAAGTCATCCTGCTGATGTGGAAAATAAAAATTCTCCATTTGACTATGGAACAAGTCAAATGAAGCCTTTTCTTGCTGCAATTTAACATGGCACCATTTGGCCCAATCACAGGGCATCAGGTGGCACCCCACAATTAGTCAGTTGGGCCTAGATTGAGCAAATCTGGTGGGAACTTAACAAGTGACTTGGTTATAACTAGTCTGGTAGATTCGGTTAATTTTGGCAGTGGTTTTGGCAGTTATTTCTAAGTTTAGTGGGTGCATTGGAGGTAGCTAGATCAGTTAGGTAGGCTGCCAAGTTGGCAGGCTCGCCAAACGAATGACCAATGTAGCAGTCAAATTTTTTTGACAGATAGACGGATTTGTTAAATAGTTAACCAATACAACCATTGTATTTTCTTTTACATATAAAAATATACATGGATGGGGGTCGTCAAGGTCGAACCTATTACCAACAAGTGACCCATCAACCCCACTTTCTAGTTGTTACCAATGCGATAATCCATGCATTTGTAAACTCCACCCAAGATTATTATTTAAGCCATAAAAATTCGTCGGGCTAGGGAGAGGATGTAATAGTGCAGGCCAAGCCATGGAACTAGCTGCCTGTTGAACCACACCACCTCAGGCATGAATTTTGAGAATGAATCTACACGAGATTCTTCTATAAAATATTCTTGAAATATTCCATAGAGAATATATGGGGAATAGTTTATATTGCTTAGAGCCTCATAGGTCATAGTGACACAATTTGGCCAACTTTATACTCAAATTTCATGATTCACCATACCCATATTTGGAGGTATAAAATGTAATTTTTCCACGTATGCATTTTGATTTTGTTGAGATTAATGTAAGAGGCCTCCCCACTTTGGGCATGTCCTAGAGATGTAGTCCACATTGGACGAACTCCGTTACCAAGTCACATGTGTTCCCTACCTTTATGGTTTCCTTTGATTTTTTAGTGAATGTTCTTCTTCTTCATTTTCTCACTCTTGTCATTCTAATAGGAAACATAGGAATGCTTCTAAAAATACTTTTCTAAATTTATATGAAAAGTTTGACTTGCCCATGTTTAGTGTAGAATGTAGTGCAAAAAAGTTAAATAATTGGATCAAATAGATTGAAGTATATTGTTGGATTCAACAGATTGAAGAAGATGATGCCAAGATCTACTTAGAATTTCTTTGGTTGAGTGGAATCACTCTCATCTGGAGGGAGAACAAGCTTCAGAATGGTAGTAAACATGTGGGTAAACTCCTTTTCTCCTGGTCAAAATTTTTTATGCATTAAAATACCATTTCTATCCTTTGGGCTATTGGAAATATGCCATGATGGAATGACAATATTTGAGGCAAAGAAAGGTCCAAAGTGTGCAAATTTTCATAGAAGAATTCAGAAACAAGATTTAACATTGGGAATTTCTTTAGATTCACTCGAGATTGTGATGAAGTATATTGGTGCATTACATAGTTATATCAATAAAAAATTTATTGTTGTTTGAACCTACTACTATTGATGCAACGAGTGTGAAGTCCATCCATCTTGAAAGCATGGTAAACATGAAAAGGATGATCATCCTAGGTAGTTATCATCCAAACCTCATAACAGAAAATTCAAAGGAAAAGGAAAGGGAAAAGACAAGAAGACAACTACAACCAAGAAATAGGAAGGAGGAAAGCCATCTTGTATACATTGTAAAAAGGAAGGACACAATGATTAACATTATTGGAAGTTTCATCTAGAGTTGAATACAAAAAGATTTGATCGAAAGGGAAAGAAAAGGATGGTGGAAATTGTTCAAAGGGACCTTAAATTTGACTTCGATGATGTGATGTCGATTACAATAATGGCCATACATGGTAATAGTTCTCTTCATGCTAATTAAATCTTTGAAATTCTTGCAAGTTCAAGTTCTATAAATTAGTCTCTTGTTGATGAATGGAAGAGGAGTGACCTGTTCCATATTAGGGTTGTGGTGAAACATACTAGAGTGGAAACACTATTTGACTCAGGCTCTCAAGTAAACTTGACTTCAGAATCTATAGTTAAAATGTTGGCATTATAGGCCAAGCCTCATCAAAAACCCTACCCTCTTGGTTGGGTATGTGTTACGAAACCAGCTCACAAAAAGATAGAAAAGAGAGATCAACGCCTTAGAATTCAGCCTCTTCGAGGGGGCAACCTCCTTTATATTACACAAATGAAAAATTCTTAGATGATACAAATGAAAAGACCTCCTTTCTATATATAGGAGTCTAAGGGGTTATTTTCCCATCATAACTCCTTATAAGGTTTGTAGTCATTCTCCATTAGTTCCATCCACCACAATAAATTGTCCAATACTCGTTATCTACAAGTAAATCTCCTTTCATGGGATAAACTCACTGTCGTATACCATGTGGCAAATCCAATTGTGCTCTAGTCCTTGTGCCTGAAACTGGAATGATTTATTTAAAAGAAAATGAAATATCAAGTCCTTTGGCTAATCTGGAAGGGCAGGTTGTTTGGGAAGCCAGTTAGAGTAAGGACTGTTGCTGAGCTCAGATTATCGATTGATACAGCAAGCCCAACCTTGCTTAAGCATTTTAAAAATATGGCATGATCCATGATTGCGCCCCATTCAATCAATGGAAATATAGCACTAAAATTCTCATATAAAGTGCAGATAAACATATCTACATCAAGTTTGATGAGAAATAAAGAGTTGAGGTACACCAAAACAGGTATTGACAGACCAGTGATGGCCCTGAAATGATTTTTAAAAGCAGGAAACAAGTAAAGGAAGGTCAATAAATTCCATAAAATCACCATTGGAAAATGCCTATCAAAACCCTATCAGTAAATAGAAGCTATTTGTCTTCATCCCACATGAAGCAATCAATGTTGAAGTGGAACCCATGCCTTTTCATTTGTACAGTTTGCATTTCAAGTTTATCTTAATACCCTGATGTTTTATTGATCTAAGGTTTATTTGGAAACATAGATAACTGGTTCACCCAGTGGTTCGCCATTTGTTGTGGCCACAACTATCGTCCTATCAAAACTTTCCTTGGCAGCAATTCTAAATGGGTCCCCTCAAATTTGGCCTTCTACCTCTCCAAATGATCTGTTTAGTCCCACATAATTTAACTTGTTGCCGAGCCAAATTTTTATTTCTTAATGGTCAAGGCCCCCTCCTTTAGACCTTGTTGCACGGTCCATTCATCACCCACCATAGCCCTCCATTCATTCCCCCCACCAGAACCTTTTAAGCCCTCAAAACCTTCTATCGCATCATTTTCCCATCATAACTCCTTATAACGGAAATACTTTGCAAAACATGCATAAATCCCTTTTTTGGGCCTATCCAACTAATACAATGCATTCATGGCTTCCGGATCCGACAGGTTTTTTTTATCTCAAATGCATATATTTTGGGTCTAGAGCCCCATCACAAATCGCTATAGAACAAGCCCCAAAGCTATATATATAAAGGGCGCATATGTCTTTCAGACCCGACAGCTATATTAACCACGGTATATATTCTATCGGGCCTGCCCTCACAATTGCATATCGCAATCGGCAGGGTCCGGGGCTTATATATAAGGCAAATCATTATACCTCGGACCCATCGAGGCTACTGAATATAACACGCACACACACACACACACACACACACACACACACAGATATATATATATATATATTTACTGAATATAACACGCACACACACACACACACACACACACACACACACAGATATATATATATATATATTAGGTCCAGCCTAATCGCATATTGTAATCAGCAGGGCCCTAAGCCTACACATATTGCAATATATGATATGGTTGACCTGCCAATCTGATTCAAACGTAATATATATGCTATCGGGTTCGCCCCTTCCCATGACAAATTGCTATCAACTGGGTCTAGTGCTCATGCATAAGGTGTGACACCATACACTGGACCCACCGATAATTTTAGGCTTGGGCATATAAAATTTGAAGTCCAGGTATACAGCTCAGATGCGGGGTTTTCTAGTGTTTCTTGTGTATTTCAAGTCCAAGTTTTGGGTTCTGCTCTGTGTTTTGCAAGGATTAGTAATGTAAATTGGATTTACATTCACGGGACTTAATCAGTGCATAAATTAAAAAGAAAGGGGAATTCTTTCACATTTGATGTTATAAACGCAAGATTCATGTTTTGTAGGCCTGTTCACCCTATGTCTCACCTTCATATCTGATATGGATTATTTTGCAGGCAAATTCGAGCAGACCCGGTAACGGATGAAAGTGAGTTGTATCGAGATGACACCTATGCCCTACCGGTGTCAGCAGTGCAAAACATACTCTGCAAAAGGGAACACGGACTGCCAAATTGCATAATGGAGGCACTCCTTCAGTTGAGTGGAAGCACTCATGAAAGCGCTAATCCATCAAGATGTCATCATTGCCAAATACATCATAAAGCATGCCATATGTGGGATGATGAGTGCAACATCTTTAGTTTCCTTCAGGAAATGACAGAGAATGATAGCTACTCCACACAGGTGCTAAGAAATGATATGCAGTCCTTCTCTATTCCAAAGGCATCCATTCATTTCCCCAGGAAGGAAAACACTCCACCAAGGGTGACCTCAGTGAGTCAACAGTTTCACTGATCGTTCTCATCTGCATATGCTGACTTGTGTAATGAAATGAAGGAAATGAAAGGTAATGGAAGATCGAGGGTTATTGAGGGCTGCACAAGTATTACCTACTGATAGGAGAGTAGGGCCTTTTGTTTGAAAAAAAAAACAACTCTGATTTATTGTGAATAAAGATAGACTGCTTGGTTCAAAGAGGAGCCTAGGTTTCAGATTGATTTTCCTCTTCTCTTATGTGCTTTGATCATAATGTTGTTGCTGACATAAATGCAAATGTATATTTGTTTTTATGCGTACTGATAACTTATAGTTCATGGTTATGTATAGTTATTTGAATATGATTCAACATCATGGTTAAATCATGAAAATTTGCTGATTTGAAACTATGTTGGACATCAGTTGCAATCTTTCATTCCATAAAATGGAATGTGTATTCCTATATGAATGATTGTGTTATCACTCAGATTTTCCTTGAAGTTGTCAGAAGAAGAAAAGGGGTCCGAGCTAACCACAAACCAACTTTTAAGTACAGAATCTAGCTAATATGTACTCAGAGAGGGCACTTTCTTTAAGATTTAGCTTTGTTTTTATTAGATATTAGGCTAGTTATGAAAGCTTGGGGGTTTTGATTGTATTTGGTGGTGGAGTTCAAGAGCAGGTGGGCAAAACAGAGTATCTCAGGCCACTGAGCTATGGAGTCAGCTGAAGATGGCTTAAATAGATTAGGTTGATTCAACAAAGGAGGGCTTCATAGGGCAAGATAGCTAAATAAGAGACAAATGGTAAGGGTGAAATGGTCTTAAAAGGGAAGAAGGGTAGTTAAGAATCCTTCAAAAAATTTTAAGAGGAGGGAAAGTGAGTGATCACTAACAAAAAGCAATTAAGAATTTCTTATTAAATGACCACAATGATAAACTAAAAATCAAGGAGCAGCTAAGAATTCCCTTCCTATGATATCTTAGAAGAAAACATTTAGAATAAAAATGATTTTAAAGACAGATTGTAGTAAAGCACTTTCTGAAATATACTTTTTCATTTATTATTCAGATATGAAACACAAGTGAAATATTAAACAAGAAAACAGTAAAACACATAAGATATAGAATACTTATTTGTCCAACGTTTGACACATGAATCCTATAAAAGTCATTTGCTTTATTTCTTCATCCAGCCAGCCATACAATAGTTGTTCAACAACACTTTTATTCCAAAATAATAAGCCTACAGAAATGTCTAAGAATCCACCCTAAGTACTTTGAATGAGGAAGTACTTATAGAAAAATTTACAACAAAATATCTCATAACTGAGAGAGATATAATCTAGGAAATCTAACCATATGTTACACAAAAGTAAACACGGATGGTCTTGAAGATAGAAGCTAAATGTGAACTAATGGCTTGTTGTCCCTGTTTTTGCGAATGAGCTGGAGGCAGGCCCTATGTTTGAACACCTCGCTGTCTTGTCCATAGTTCTGCACAAGGTGTTTGCTTTTCATCTTCTTACTGATACTCTTTGACCTGTTCTGATACTCTTTACCTGTTTTATCCTTATTCACCTTTATTACCAAAATTGACTAGGGTAAATACTAAAAATTTACTTTTTTACCAAGGTAAATCATAAAATTTCTATCATATCTGTCCACCAATCATCCCTTGGTATCCTAGTCCTTTGTAGCTTCCTGAAGATTTCATTGGCCTCTATGGATTTTACAAAATTACGCTGTACTGGAAACAAATGTTTCAATTCATGTTCAACATAGAAAAGGTTCTCCAGACTGTCATAGAGAACTCTGCCTATACGAAGTGCCTTGGGTGTGGATGAATTAGTAGATGAACCAGTTTGGTTATTCACATACTGACCCAATTTGTCAACATAATCCTCATGCCTCATTAATTTATTGTTGATTATTAAAAGACATTGAAGTCCGTTACTCTGTAAAATGCTAAACTTTTCCATAAATTCATCAATGTCCTCCTGCATGTTCTGACATTTTACTTCTAAGTTCTGCATTAGATACCTTTTGGTTAAGACCTTCTTAATTTCTAGGATAGTTGCAGTCCTATCCTCAATATTCAACTATTCCAACTGGTACTTATTTCTATTGTTAAAAAAGTTTATTATCCTGATAGCTTCCTCAGGCTTCCCTCCTGGCTCTTCCTTAGTTTTGTGAATCTCTTGAAGAGACACTTTCACCAGGTCAATCTATTCAAAAATAATTTGTATGGATGACCAAACATCATTTATTGATTGAGTAATGTTGGTCCATAGAATTTTCCTAATATTTGTTAAAGGCTTTTCAAAAGTGAGATCTTTTTCCAATGTTTTTACCTGCTGAGCCAAGCCTTTATTCTTCCTCACTTCTTCAGCAAAATTAATCTTTGAGACATCATACTTTTGCTCTAAGGTGACAAATTTCTCCTTTACCTTTTGTAATTCAGAGACTTGGAGTTTCATCTCCTCCATGGACTTGATTAGTTCTTCAGTGCTCTCACCTGAAGTTCCCACCTATGAAGTACCTATGTTTGTACCTGTAACTGCACTTGTGGTAGCTTCTGTTATGGCTAAAGGGGCATTCAGTGCAAGAGCTATTGTAAGTGTATAAGGGACTGTCGTGGAGACTTCTGGTACTACGTTTTGAGGCTGAAAGGTCAACTCAATCTACCTGCTTTTTAGTGATTTCTCTAATTCCTGCTCAATCTCCTTAAATTGTTCATTTAGCTTGAAGACTAGGTCCATAAGCTCTTCTTCAGCCTTCTTTTCAATAACTCCAACAATTTGTGAATGCCTCAGTGGAGGCAAATTTAACTGCTTTCTCAAGGCAGCTATGTCTTCATCTTTCTTCTTTATCAAGGACTCTGCAGCATTTACATCTTTTGGGTTATGATCCAATCCAATAATTAGCTCCTCCAGTGATTTGATTCTGTTGTCCTTAGCCTGTGAGGAGGCTCTTTCTAACTGTAATTGTGCAATAGTGTTGTTCAATGAGTTCTCTAGTCTGTGGGCCATCATGGCTTTACTTGTCAATTTTGAATACACCATTTTCCCTGTCTGCTTATGCAATTCAATCTAATCTAGGGAGTGAATGGCCTTTGCCATAACCTCAAAATCAGTTTTGAGGTAATCTGTAAGTAACTGAGGTTGTTGTACTTTGGGCTTCAAAAATGTCATTTTCATTTTCCCTTCCTTAATTTCATAAGCTGGCATCAACGTAGTTTGATTGGTAGGAGCCATCTTCATATATTGATTGTAGAATTGGGCCCTTAATGGTTCATTTATGGCCTTTATCTCTCTGAACTTTTCTTTGATGTCTAGGGACTTATTCGTTGAAGGCCTGAGGGATGATATCTCAACACTTTGTTGTCTTTCTAACTCCTGTATTTGTGAGCTAGAAGGTGTCTCACCTACTAGGAATGTATGTTGACTGTTTGCACCTTCTTTTCTCAAACTCCCTATAGTTTCTTCAAAAAATTCTTCTTCTAAATAAGGATTTGGCCTGTGCCTCTTAGCACCAGGCTGGTCTGAGGGACCACTAGCAGAGGTAGCTATTTCCCTGTCTCTCTTTAAGCTCTTTTCCTCATTTAGAGGAGTCTACAGAACTGGGGGCTCTCCCATGTTAACTTGAGTTGGATGGGTCTATGTTTGAGCCTGTTCCTGAGAGATTTCAGGTTGTTTTGACATGCTTGACTACCCTAATATTGGAATGTTGGTTTCTTGTTCTCTTCCCTGTGAAGATTCTGCAAGTGGTATGGTAGTTTCATGTGAGTGCCTTTGAGAAGTATTTGTTGTTGAGGCACTAGTCCCTGGTGTTGGTTTCTAAGAAGTCTCAACTAGAACCTGTTCAAAAAAATCCATGTCAAGTGTCTTTTCTAAGTCTTTCATTACATTTTCTACATTGACCTAATCACTATCTATCTCTACAAGAGTCCCTTCCCTCCATTCGTCCGTGTTGGCATATTGCTCAATTTCTAGGATTTTATGATGAAAATAAGGTGATAACCTATTTTTCATTCTCCTATCACAGATGAAACTGTGGGGGTCATATTTCCAACCAAAGCGTTTGTTCAATCTCATGTGGTTTTCTAGGATTTTCTTTGCTGCTTTGCCTGCTTCTCTATTGTTGCAGGCAAATGGGCCTAAGTGATCTTTGATTCTTAGCTATGCTTTTTTCTTAGCCTTCGTAAAGTGAATCTAATCTGAGTTGATCATTTGTCTATAATATTCCAAAGCAAACAGTCTCATTGGAACATATTTTGGTAGCTTGAATGGAGGAAGCTCACAACCATATACCCTGATCTCTATGTGATTATGGTACAAGTACCAGCGACCTACCCTGTACCATTTTGATAGCTGAAGGATCCTTTTGATTTCATCACTAATCCTAGGAGGAGGATTTCCTGTCAGCAAGGTGGTCACTGGGTGGACAAACTGGTCAATGAATTTATTATATGAATAAAGGCAAGCAAAAGATTCGTGGAAGATAGAAGTCCAAAATATGACTAACCTTGGATTACCCTTTGTATCAAGTTTATTGACAGAAAATGGGAACATGTCATACTAATAGGAGAGGATGAGGTGATATATGAATGTGAAATATTTGAATACTTTCTCATTTTCTAGTCTCATGAACTGGTCATGGATTTTTTCAGCAATAAATGCTACATAATTGTACTTGACAGTAGGGGGCTGACCTGGGGTAAAGATGGACATCAAGACTAGGGTCAATTAGTTACATATTCACTAGTGTTAAATCCCATGACTGCAGCTATCATATCAAATACAATTTTGCCTGTCTCTGTGAAGAAAGCTGACATATAAGGAGGGGGATCTTTGGGTTGATGGTTCTTATCCACAAAGTTCCACAAAGGCGACTAAGTTGAGATTGAGATAATTTAGTTGATTTTTCAAGTAAATCTCCAAGGGAAATGGGGGTAAGGGCTTGACTAGGATGAAACTATAGCATCTCATTGATTGAGTTTGCAGTTATTATGAATAGGACAGTTTGATTGGGAGACATCCCTGCTCTGAGGTTGGGGTCATAATTTGCATAGCACTAATGGATAATACCAGGGAAAATGTGTAAAGAGGGGAGCAAGTACATTAGGAGATTGGATTCCCATAGTCCTATGGCATCATAGCCATTCAAATGAATATCTCGGCATTGGAAAAATACTTTCAGGTGGTCTTTATCAGTGGTTAAGTCTTTTATTTGAAAATCCTTATCTACCAGGAGCAGATAGTCTAAATCACGGTGAGGGGTGGTAATAGGTGCAATATTTAGGGCCACGGGGGTTTCCATTTTGGTTCTTTTGGATTCAGATATGAAACTGGAGTTTTTTAAATAAAATTGATAAAACAACAGGCCTAGGGAACTTGAATTTCAAATGCAGTAACAGAATTATGGTGAATTTCAGACTTTTTCAATTAATTGCAATGGAAAACAAGTATTTACAGGGTTTTCTTGATGGGAATTGGTAAATACCTATTTTAGGGATGGGCAATGGAATGCAAGTTCACTGAGTGTAATGGCGGACTCTAAGCAATGTCGTCTATAATTTTGAGGGTAGTGAACGGATGAGTGCATGAACTGGTTGACCTCGACGTTCAATTTGCATGGATGTATGCATTCATAGAATAGGGTGAAAATGATTTCTTTTGTTTTTTATACAAAGTAAAAAATTTGGCAGATGTTTTGTCATCAGCAAGAAGCGGTAAGCATTTTTTATCACATCGCTTATGGATGGGAGGTGGTATTTGGGCTCAACCGAGCAATTCCATATGATGAGCAATGCATGGCGGGGGCACTATTCAAAAAACCACTCGCGATCACGCGTTAATGTTTGGTTGCAGAGGGTTGTGCGATATGCATGATGACCATTGGATGTGAGGGGCTTGATTGGACGGCTATCGGGAAGGTGAGGTGACAGGAGTTTAATGAGGGCAGGCCCGGCATGATTAAAATTTTTTAATTGTATCGGGGGTGCCGGGATTGATCATTGAGTTATTAATTAATCCTAGTGATTAATTAATCCTCACTTAATATGGAGGGGTTGGGGTTTCTTAATTAGTTACAGATTAACTAATTAATCCCAATTATTGATGTATTATGGTTATATTTAACCGAGGGGTGGGATATATAAGTATTTGGGGTTTTTACGTAGTTAAAATAATACGAGAGTGGGTAAAGTTTTATAGGGGAATTACTAAATAACATAAATTATGACATTGAATGGAAAAAGTGCTAAGTCTAAAAATTTTTCATGTGTATATTAAAACTTAGGCTAAGTGAAAAATGAGGGATTTTATGGGAAATATTTTAATTTCCCTAAGTAAAATAGAATTTTACTTAGGAAAGACTTTAACAAGGAAATGAATGATTTACGAAGGGGTGTGACCATTGATGAATGGGCTTAAGTACTTAAAAATTATAAATTATTGGGCCAAGGGTCCAGTCCCTCCAAAAATTAGAGAAATGATCTAAGCCCCTCTAATTTGATAGATACCTTGGAACTTAGGGAAAATGAGTGAAAATTTAGGGGAAATGAGTAGGGAAGTTAATTATTTTGACTTTTCTTGCTCGATGTGCCTTCCATGTGATATATGCCATTTGCATTGTGATGAAAGTAAAAGATTTACACATTTAGACTTATCATTCACCACATATTATTATGCAACCATCATCTACTAACCCTACCTACTTAACCTAGCATTTTCACTTCTTTATTAGGGTGCACTTAGACTGGAAAACCCATATCAAACTTTCTTTTCTTTTACATGGTAATGCCTATCTAAGTCTACACTTATTACATCTAAGGGCTCAGATTAAACTGTTGAGCTCCTTTTTTCACTTTGCCTATCTACTTATCTGCCAAGATTACACTGTTTGGTCAGATATTTATTCTATATTTCTACGACATGAAAGTGAAATATGAACTAGTCAAGTTTAAATCGTTTGACTATTTATGAATTGTGGCATATGAGACAAGCTGCACACAATTGTTTATTATACAAAAGTGAAAGAGTAGTGGCATTTAGACTCGCACACTTTCCTAGTATTTTCTTTTCTATGGGGTTCATTTTCTTTCATTTTTTGACCATTTTTTTAATTATTTTCACCCTTTGATTTTTCTTTTAGGGTATACCCTCTTTACATTTTTTCTATTTTTTGATTTTTTACAAATATGGGAAATTTTTGCAACAAGTAAAGGTATGAACATATCACAAAACTCATCAAGTCAATCATGATATATGACACCTATTAGTATAGGGGCATACCAATGGCTCCACTTAGGGATGGCTTTCCCTGGTGGAAAGTCAAGAACAGTAGATTAGAGGCCTCTGAATGATTTTGACTGTGCTCTGCAATCTTCTTTCACTTGCTGCTTTATTGTATGTATGACAGTAATACTTCTGAAGCTTAGGGCCTTCCATTCGAGCTTCAACTCCGAAAGGTTACTATCTAATCAAAAATGTGACATTACACAGGATATAATATGTACATGAAGAACATGGTAACATTAGTAAGTAGGATCAAAGTAATGCTTTAACATCCGACCATTAACTGGTCCTTCTTCAACATCTATACCATCTAACTCTTTAATAAAATATGCATTGCTTCCTTTGAAAGCATAGATGATGTATAGTCCTTTCCATAAGAAGTCAAACTTCCCATGTTTTCCCTTATCCTCTCTTCTGGAATCCCATCTTAACACTTTATCTCCAAGGTATAAATCTTCTACCTTGGTTCTTTTTTCAAATATCTTCTTGAGTTTCACCTACAACACTTGGGATCTTTGGTACACCTCCTTTCTGGTCTGTTGTAAATTGATGGTCTGGTTTATCCTTCTTTGAATATCATTCGGTTCCACTTGAGATTTTTGGAATATTTTCATGAAAGGAACTCCTAATGGTGAAGGAAATAAAGCCTCCATGCCATATACTAACTCATAAGGACTAGTTCCAATGGATTTTTTAGTTGTAAGCCTGTCTGCCCACAGTGCATCTATCAGTTTTTTCTTCCAAGTTTTCTTGTTTTCTTCCAACAATATTTTTATGATATTAATGAGACTCTTGTTGGAAGACTCAACTAGTCCATTCCTTTGAGCGTATTAGGTTGTGGAATGGCCCAGTGTAATGTAATACTTGTTACAGAAACTAATCATTTTCTTTGATTTGAAATCTGTAGCATTATCAGTAATGATTTTAGTGGGGCAACCAAACCTGGACAATATATTGGTCTCTAGAAAACCTATAATAATTGTGTCATTGGCCTGTCTGGACGGGATGGCCTCTATCCATTTAGTAAAATAGTCAGTGGTAGTGAGTATCCATTTATGTTGGCTAGAGGATGGAGAATGGATTTCTCCAATGAAGTCAAGACCCCATTGTTGGAAAGATGTCTCGGTGGGAATGGGTTTTAAGGGTAAAGGTAACAACTTTCTCTTGCCTTCAAAAATTTGATATTTATGGAAAAAAGTTACAAATTTCTTCACATCTTCAAACAAGGTTGGCCAATAGAATTTGACTCTTAGGATCTTATCTACAGTTGACTTCCAATAGAGATTTCCACCATAGTCTCCTGCATGAAATTCCTGGAGAGCCTTGTCAGCTACATCTTTTAACAAACAATTCAATGAAATTCCTTCATGATTTTTTCAAAAAAGAGTATTATCTAAGATACAAAAGTTTGAAGCTTTCATTTTTAAAAACCTATTCTTGGTTCTGGATAACCATGGAGGATCCTGCAGGTTTTGTAAAACATAAATTACATCAGAATACCAAGATGAGTCTGGAAAGGCCTGGCTAATTTGTGGAGTCCCCATCTCCTGCTCGTTATCTAGTTCATTTATGTTGAGGGCTTGACAATTAGTTTATGCCATGAGTTTGGCCAATCCTTATCCTTTTATCAGTTTTGTAGGTTTTATCTCTATATTATACTCTAAGATGGTAGCAATCCATTTACCTCTTTTGCCCTCAATTCCATCCTGAGTTAGGATGTTTTTGACAACTACATTAGGCACATAGGCTATCACATGAGAGTATAATATGTAGGCTCTGAAGTCCTTACATGCTTTTACCAGTGCAAAAGCTTGTTTCTCCATTATTTTGTATTTTAATGATGCATCTCTAAGTTCTTTACTAAAAAAGGCTATAGGTCTCACATCCTTGATCACCCTTTTGTAATAAAACTGCTGCTATGGTGTGTTCTGATGCAAAAGAAAAAAATAATGAAGTCTCTATCAAATTGTGGATTGGTGACGACTGGTTTTCTGGTTAAGGCCATTTTAATTTCTTCAAATGATTGCTTGGCCTCTACTGCCCATTTGATACTTGAATCCTTTTTTAGCATATTATTTAGTAATCTAATGAGTTTTGCTAAGTTAGAAATGAATCTTCTCAAAAAATTTATCTTCCCTGGGAAAGCTTGAAGTTCTTTAATACTTCTTAGATGAGGTATTTATAGAATTTCTTCGACCCTGGAGGGGTCAATTCGAATGCCATCCTTGGAAATGATGTGACCTAAAATTTTACCCTCCTCTAGACTGAACAAGGACTTCTTTCTGCATTTTAAAAAGGCTTGTCTGAGATGGTCCAAGTGCTGTTAACCTGATTTAGAAAAAACAGTTAGATCATCCAGATATATAACAAGAAAATCATGAATTTCTTTGAAAAATGCAATGTCCATTGCCCTTTGGAAGGTTTCTCCTTCGTTTTTTAGTCCAAATGGCATTTTGATGTATATAAAAGTGCCCCATGGTGTTGTAAAAGAAGTTTTCTATTGGTCACCAGGATGAACCAAGATCTAGTTATATCCTGAAAACCCATCTAAAAGTGAAATTATAGAAGAATCCACTACCCTTTGCAAAATATGATCCATTTTGGGTAAAGGATAGTTATCTTTAAGAGAGACCTTATTTACATTCCTTAGATCAACACATAACCTTATTTCCCCAGTTTTCTTCCTAGTAGGTACCACGTTAGATAACCACTCTAAAAATTTGATAGGGGCAATAATCCTTGCTTCATACATGCGATTGATTTCTTTTTCAACCAATGGTAATAATACATGGTTGATTCTTTTGAGCTTTTGTTTAAAGAGCTTTTGATTTTCTTTCAGAGGTATAGTGCGTTGAATAATGGAGGTGTCATATGACTTCAAATCCTTGTAACTCAAAGCAAAAACATCCTGGAATTCCCTCATAAGTTCAACATACTTTAACTTTTGATCAGGAGGTAAAGACTTTAATAGTTTTATCATCTTTGGATTATCCTCTGTTCCTAAATTGTATTCTTCAATATCTGATTTTTATGGTTCCATTTTAGGTTTCTTGGGAATGCCATTGGAATCAAATAGATCTTCTAGAGGAGTCAATCCTTTTGGTAAATGATTGTCCTTTAGGTTGATAACCTCTATTTATTCTTCAATTATCTCATCAAGGTCCATTTGTTTCAGGTCTTGAACTTCTTGTTGAGTGAATTTTGTGGGATGAAGCATATTTTTTAAACTTTATTCTAAAATGTTTGTTTCTACCTCATCTATTTGATTGGAACTAATAACTGTATCAACATCTATGTGACTTAGAAAACTCTTCATCTAAAGTTAAAAAGTTATTGATCTGCTCATCACTATCAAAGACCTGCTAGTCTTTCAGATTATCAAGTATGGTTGGTCTATGCCTAATTTCAGCAGTAAATTGATGATTAGGTTCGAAAGGTAATTTGCAGGTGTTGGCAAACATTGCCAGGCTGTGGGCTTGCAAGTTGTGATTTCTAGGGATTGTAGCAAGCTGAGTTTCCAAAAAAGTGTTGAGAATTTCTATGACTGTTCCTCTATAATATCATATTCTAGGATCCCTAGTTAGATATTTTCCTTTAATCTGTTTGATTATTAATTCTGAATCTCCTATGATAGGTACTCTGATTTCTCCTAATATTTTAACGAGTTTAAGACCCAGCAAGAGAAATTCATATTCTACCATATTATTGGTGCACTTAAAATTTAATCTGTAGGCATGGCCTTCAGCATGATCGTTTTCTAAATTGTACACCCAAACTCCTACTCCTGCCCCTAGTTTATTGACTAAGCCATCAAATTATAAATGCCAAAGAATCTCATGCTCATAATTGGTGTTTGGGGTAGTAGGAATTTGTTTAACAGTAGGATCTGGTTGTTTATTCTCATCTACTTTTTCTTTGTTATCTGATATTTCATGAATCTGAACACTTGATTTTTATTTTTTAATTTCTTTTGGTTCTACTGCTAAAACTTCTAAAGTGTTTGAAGGATTGGTTTCTACATTGTAAAGAATGAATGAGTCCATATCAGAGTGTACTGAGTATGTGGGGAAATTTTGGGGTTTTTCCTGACTACTTACTACATATTTCATCAATGTTTCTCTGTATAGCTTCTTTGGCTGTCCAAAAACCAAGATAGTAGCATATGACATATCTAATTGAAGAGATCCTGAAGCTTAGCATGCCAAGATATGGATAATAACATTCCATATTTTGGTGGTATATTGGCTACCACTATATCCATAAAAACGCTTTTGTAGGGTTGTTGTGCAGGTAAATCCCCTCTACGGACATGGGCGATCCCACTAGCCTAAATGGGGTCTAGCAACAATCAAACAACACTAACACACAGGTTCCTAATTGCAAAGTAAAGACCGATGATGAGGGCCTACCTCGAATCCAACACTAGTATTTGTAGAAGAGTCGTCGCTCCCATTCTTTCGCTTCAATTGGTCACAATCCTCACTATCCTCATGAACAGACACCTGCACATGCAAAGAACAAGACAAATACAAGCATAAAATCCAAGAAATGCAACTATGTATCAGTCAAAAAGGATACAACTCAAACATCATTATAAAGACAATGAGAGTGGAACCATAATGATAATCATCTATTATTATTGATAAACAAAAGAGAATACAACCAAGTTCTGACGTCAAATCCTCCTTTGGCTGGGTGATCAGCAACACATGCCTTGCAAAGCTTGTAGGAGATGGGGAACAAGCCTCTCTCTCCTTGGTTACTTGGACAAAGATCTCCTCATTAAAGATGTAGCCTTATGGGGATGAACAGGCCTCTTGTAGCATGAGCTTAGCAATTCTCAGACTTTGGGACTTAGAATTTGGAGTTTGAAGAGTAGAATTACTAACTAGCTTGTCAAAGGAAAAAGGACAAGCTTATATAGAGAAAGGAGAAGGAGTTAGGATCATCCACAAGATTCAGGGGATTGGCCTTATCATTAGGAAGCTTCCATGAGAGGTGGAGAACTACTTCCCTTCTATGGAGATTCGAAGCCCAACTGAACTAACTCAAACAGGAATCAGTTCATAAATATGTTAGGAAGAACCTTCGCAAGTTGGTTTGTTAAAAAATTTACCCAACTAGGTTGGCGCTAGTGCGACTCTGAGACAGAGTGCCAGCTGGTGCGCCCTCTTTGGAGGATTTCCCTCATTGGTGCGAGTGATACATTATGGAACACTGCTAATGGAAAAAGGGCTATATTTATGGGTATTTTGCGGAAGGTGTCTTCAGGGCATATGAAGTACACACTCAAGGGGATACAATGCAAGTGTTTTTAGGTTATGTCACTTCTCACAGGTCCCAGAACAGGTCCTCCAATGTGCAGGAGAAGGGGTAACAGGGACGGTGACAAAATACTATGTAACAGATGCCCCCTAAAGCATGAAGCCTGAGAGAGAGAGGGGTGAAATTCTTTACAAGAACATGGTCGACTGAAAACACGGCCACTGGAGAACCTGCACGAAGTACAACTGATATCTCAAGTATGTGATGTATGAGGTATGGGTGTAGCCATCCATAGTAGAGTACATAAAAAACTGGATCCAAGGTATGGACGCAGCCATCCAGTGAGGATCAATGAATAGACTCAGGGATGGTCGCAAACAACCAGTGAATGAGTCACGTAATGATTATAATAATCCACAAAATGCATCCTAGATCTCAACAGACAAAATCCAGGGTCTTGGCTCAATCTCGACCTGAACAAAGTACAAGTTCAAGCATGCGAATATAGGATTCGAAGTCGAACATGCAGGAACATCGTTTGATTACCAGTCAATGATGAAAATTGTTAACAGACGTGAGAGGTACCACCAATAATGACAATGGTCCTCAAGGTACTATAGGTACAATCCACAGCGTGCAAATCAGTGAGCCAGTGTCGAACACCCGTAGAATCATCCGATCGGAGGCCAATGATGAAAACCTCGCGTCGAACACGAAGAACCTGCCATTGACGCATGCAGACTCCAAGGTACCTGAAGGGAGTCTCTGAGTCAATCTTCATGGATAATGAGCTGAAGTTGACAGGAAGTGACCTTGATCGAAGGTGGGCCATAATGTTTCCCACATCATCAACACGAGACAGAGAAGGATAAAATGTTTTGTGTGAGGTATCAAAGTGAGGTTGAGTATTCTGTAGAGGTCAACTTCTCTTGAACACATTGGCGACACGACAGTGGACTTGGCAGTATTTGACATCAAATGATCAGGGGTCATGGTGACAAGGAAATGAGCAGATGAGAGGTCAAACAAGATAACCCAAACCCACGGAGGCAAGTGTAAAAACAAGATGAGATGTCCCCACCCAGATACGAATGAAGACAAGTGCATGTTCAAGAGCGACATATTGCCGACACGACAATAATTGTGGTTCCTTTTCCCCACCATTTCTGGCGAGTACCCCGATTATTTTTGGATGACAAGCTTGATGGGGATAGCATATGCTTGAGAGTCATCATTTCAATGGAACCCAAATGTCATTAAGTTTTAACGAGCTTGACAAAGGAAGAACTCAGCGTCTTTTCATGTTTAGAGAGTTTGAAAAGACAGCGGAAAAGGAAACTCCAAGGGTGTCCTTTTCGTAAAGTTGTGTTTCTCAAGCCCGAAAAAGTATAAAACAATGCTCGAAAGAACCGCCCGATCATTACGACTGAGGATTAATTTTCATAAATAGTGATTCCAATCTAAAAAAGTAAAAAATCTATTGAAACCATGTTGCTTCGTAACCGTTAACGAACCTGAAATGACAAGGGTCCGACAATCTTTCGTTTTTTACACGGTCGGAAAAGTGTTTAAAGATGACCGCCTCTTATTTACATTTAACTAGTCGAGAGGACCAACTCAGCATTCTTTTCACGTTTAGATGGTCAGAAAAGAGCTGAAAGTAGACCTCCATTTTTATTCTCTTTAACGAGTCAAAAAGGGAAAAAAATACTCGGAAATCTTTTCATATTTTACGAGTCAGAAAAGAGCTTAAAGGCGACTCGTCCTAGAGGAACAAGTGGTATAAAGGGTAGCAACTGGTTCCGGCAATGGTGGAACTGCTCAAAACATGTAATGGTCAAGAGGCTAGCTAACAAAACCACTCTTAATTGCGGTCCCTCAGGAAAGGAAAACAAGCAAGTGAAAGCATATGATTAGCCAAAAAGATGGTGGCGATGGAATGAAACAACCAAGGCTCATCTAGCAGAATTTAGTGGATAAAGATAGCAATCACAAGATGTAAATCAGGTATGGGTTCATTTTTACACAAGCTTGAACCATGGAGAATTCTTCTTGGATTCGGTTTCATGTTTACGCAAGCTTGAAAGGAAAAACTATGCTTGTTATAAGTTTGCATGCCCCCAACATAATGACGCAGAACGAGGTACATGCCGCCCAAGCTTCACTGCATTCAAGAAAGTGGATGGAATGAAGGTTCACTTTCAAGATCTTGGAAAGACTCGACTTGTATTTTACGAGATCTTAATCAAAATACTCGATTTGGAATGGGAGTTGTTTCATTTTTTAATGAGGTTGACACAGTAAAAGAACTATCCTCATAACCCTTGTTTCATTTTTTAACGAGCTTGACACAAGATCAGGAACTATGCTCTTGACCACACCCAGTTTCATTTTTTAAGGAGCTTGACATAGGGAAGTGAACTATGCTCCAAACAGACCTAGTTTCATTTTTTAAGGAGCTTGACATAGGAAAGCGAACTATGCTCCAAACAGACCTAGTTTCATTTTTTAAGGAGCTTGACATAGGAAAGCAAACTATGCTCCGACCAGACCTAGTTTCATTTTTTAAGGAGCTTGACATAGGAAAACGAACTATGCTCTGACCAGGCCTAATTTCATTTTTTAAGGAGCTTGACATAGGAAAGCGAACTATTCTCCATCCAGACCTAGTTTCATTTTTTAAGGAGCTTGACATAGGAAAACGAACTATGCTCCACACGAACTTCATCATAATGAACAAGAAGTCGTGGCTTCCAAGAGTGCCACTCTTGATGGAAGGACAACATCTTGGAAGTCAGGACCCAAAGCCCCCAGGACACTATGCATGACGGCAGCATCACTGGATATAGGCATGGGATAAGTAGCCATGTAGTTGACCTGCGGTGGGGCAGATACAACCGATGGATAAAAACCAGGAGGGGATGAGGACTGCGCAGGAGGCACCGGGGGACTAAAGAACAATAATTGATCTATAGTCACCATCCTTCCGTCATGTGGAAAGAAAACCACATGGAAACGTGAAGAGACAAGGGCCCCCATGGCATAAACATAGTCACGACCAAGGAGAAGACTAAAATCTAAGGCACCTTGGGTAACTAGCACGTCTATATAGATGGTTTTGCCTCCCAAAGTAATAGGGAACTGTGGAACAATCCCCAATGATCGACTGGTTCCCCCATCAAATGCCATCAGATTCTGTGCAACCGGCACAAGCTGTGGGTAGCCCAAATCTTGCCAATTAGTGGAAGGCATAAGACTGACAGACGCACCCTCATCCAAGACAGTGCCAGGTACTGCCTTATCACAGGCATGTACTGTAATATGGAAAGGCACATGGGATGGAAGGCAGAAGTCAGTCAAATGACTCCAGTCGAAGGAAACGACTGAACTACTTGGTGGGGGAGTCGTATGATTGGCCCCCTGCTCTAAAGGAACCGAAAAAATGACTCTCTGGATCAACTGGGATAGGAGGGTCGTTTTTGGACTTAGGAGAATCTGACGAGACGAGAAGAACATGAGCATGACACTCTTCCGAAACAGAGTGATCAATGGGTAGTGAACCCGAGTCGACACTCTTCCCGACCAATGGTTGGTCTGGAACAGGCTTAGCACAGCCAGGTTCGGGAAGAGGAGGATGGACAAGAGAAGGATCTAAATCAATCTCTTTGTTGACAGGGAGAGGATCTGGAGAGAGCCTCTGATAACCAACAGGGAGTTGGGGTGAAGAAGCCATAAGACTTTCCAAGACAGTGGAAGCTTTATCCATGAGTGGACAAAGGTGAAGGGGATGGTTGCTTTCACATAGTCTACAGGGGAATCGAACCTTCCCTTTCTCCTTACGATTGCTAGTTGATAAGGTAACATCACCATGAGCTCCAGAGGGCGATGAGGGGCAGGTTGGATCATGAGACCATACTTCAAAGACCTTAGGAAGGCCGAGACAATCACGGAGAAGATGGTCTCCCTTGCGCAATTTACAAGGAAACTTAACCTTCCACGAAGGAGCAAAAGGAATTCCAACCTGAGCTATACTCGGAGCAGTAGCTGCACTTTTAACCTCTTGCTTATGAGACTTCTTCTTCTTCGTCTTCTTTTTCTTCTTCTTAGCCACTTGGCTACTTGAATCCGGACTTTCACTAGGCGAAGTAGAAGATGAGGACGTAGAAACAGGCGAAGAAGGGGAGAGGTCCACCTTGGAATCAACATGATGTTGCTCAGGTGGAGGAACTGATTGACCAATATTTGAGACATTAGGGACCATGGAGGTTAAGAACAACCAAACAGGCAACCCAACAGTTAACCCAGGAAGGGATAACGTTGCCATGTAAGGAGCACCAACATTCCCGAAAGGAGGAAAATGACTAGGATTCCCTTCAGAGGGGATTCCTGGGTTGGTGAACTCTGGAAAAGTTGTCGTCAAAACTGAAAATAACACACATGGGACTGAAAAAGAGTCAAGACACACAATCAAACAGCCAACAAACAAAATCTAATAGGGCATGTGATCGTGGGTGAATAAAATGTTTAAGACACAAGGACATAACTTGACCTTTTCATCTTTAGAGAGTCGAGAAAAGGACAAAAAGATGACTCTAGTCGCCTTCGAATGTTTAATGAGCCCGAAGTGACAAGTGCTCAGATGAGCCTTTTCTTTTAGGGATTCTGAAAAGGATCAAAAAGTGACTACTCTGGAGAACTAGGCAAGGGTTTTACCAGACAATCCGTAAAACTGCATATACACCTTAGCAATCATATGAAAACCAAGGACTTTCCGTACGGCAGTCAATCTTCCCGAATGCTGTGTTTGGTGCGTTACGGGCTATAAGGTGGTAGACACGGCTTCCTGTGGATCAAGGATGATAACCTAGTGGAGTCTCCCCATATACTCGACGGTACGTGGGAGCACAAGTCCGTACTAGACCACAGTTGAGTCACAAAAGGAGGAATCACCCAACCTTGAGTGGAAACAAAAGTGACTAGGTTTAACGACACTGGAGCACGTCTCTAGCCTAGACCTCTAGAATGTGAGCATTATGTTCCAATGCGTTGTTAGATTCATTCGGTTTATTTTAAATTTGATCTTGTGTTAAGTTTTGGTTTTCAGGTCCTACCGTATGTAATCTCTCAAAACTCCCTAAATGCAATCTATATGCCAAAACATGTCATTTCATTTGATGAATGCTAATTACGAGAGAGTTGAAGAGCTTTCATGAAAACGAAACGATCACAAAACAACAAAAGAGCTTCCCTAATGCAGCTAATGCAAATCAATAAACTTTTCTTTAAGATCACTAAATTACTAATCAAAATGAAAAGTTCTAATTTTCATTAACTAATTCAAAGCAAAAGAGATTTTTCTTTTTGATGATGGAAAAATGCACTAAACAACTTTGAGAAATAGCACAAGAAAATTCTATCCAATACAAGCACGTTCAGTTCCTCAAATCACAAATCAAACATCCAAAGAACCAAAAAGATCCCAAAGACAACAGTGAGTCGTGTGATCTAGGCTCAAAGTGAGACGAAGCGGAATTCAAGTGAAGACAAAGCAAGTCACCCAAATAACGCAACAAAATGATTCACAACTACCAAACAAGTGTAAGGGAGCAAACAAAGAGTCGACTGGACCATAAAAAGATCGAAACACCTGAGGAAGTCTTAATACACAAAGCCACTAGATGCCCTAGGGCTAGAAATGCGAAATCGATAGAAAAAAGAAAACACCCAAAGGAAGCCAGTCAAATCACACTCTAACACACTTAAGTAGTCTGAAAAGAGTACTTAGGACAAAACCCAAGCTCAAAAAGCTCACAACCAAGCAAACCTCAAAAGTTTACAGGCCTGGCGCGACTGTCAGGCTGCAACAAGCACCTTTCAGGAATTAGCGCAGGTTGTAAATATGCAACTTGCGCCAACTGGCATGACTGTCACGCTATAAAATAGCGCCAGCTGAGTTTGCTATGGAAAAATAAAAGCAAAAGAGCCAAGGCCGAATCAGCAATGCCTAAATACACCAAGAGGCAAGAAGCAACACAGGTATTCAACCCAGAAAGCTAAAGAGGCAGAAGAATCCAAGGAAATAACCAAGAAACAAGGCAAGTTCCAAGCCGTTCAGTTTGTAAACGAAACCGGAGATGGACTGAAGTGGCGTTGATCTACTTTGCTAATGCAGGGAAATAACATTTCGAAGGCTATCTGGCCAGACTTTAGGCTCCGTCTACAGTTTACAAATCAAACAACAAGAAAAAACAAGCAACAAGGCAAAAAGCCAACTCCCCAGTGGAGTCACCAAATTGTTGCGCAGGTAAATCCCCTCTGCGGACAGAGGCGATCCCACTAGCCTAAATGGGGTCTAGCAACAATCAAACAACGCTAACACACAGGTTCCTAATTGCAAAGTAAAGACCGATGATGAGGGCCTACCTCGAATCCAATGCTAATATTTGTAGAAGAGTCTTCGCTCCTGTTCTTTCACTTCAGCTGGTCACAATCCTCACTATCCTCGTGAACAAACACCTGCACATGCAAAGAACAAGACAAATACAAGAATAAAATCCAAAAAATGCAACTATATATCAGTTAGAAAGGATACAACTCAAACATCATTATAAAGACAATGAGAGTGGAACTGTAATGATAGTCGTCTATTATTATTGATAAACAAAAGAGAATACAACCAAGTTCTGACGTCAAATCCTCGTTTGGCTGGGTGATCAGCAACACATGCCTTGCAAAGCTTGTAGGGGATGGGGAACAAGCCTCTCTCTCCTTGGTTACTTGGACAAAGATCTCCTCATTAAAGATGTAGCCTTATGGGGATGAACAAGGCCTCTTGTAGCATGAGCTTAGCAATTCTCAGACTTTGGGACTTAGAATTTGGAGTTTGAAGAGTAGAATTACTAACTATCTTGTCAAAGGCAAAAGGACAAGCTTATATAGAGAAAGGAGAAGGAGTTAGGATCATCCACAAGATTCATGGGATTGGCCTTATCATTAGGAAGCTTCCATGAGAGTTGGAGAACTACTTCCCTTCTATGGAGATTCGAAGCCCAACTGAACTAACTCAAACAGGAATCAGTTCATGAATAGGTTAGGAAGAACCTTCACAAGTTGGTTTGTTAAAAACTTTACCCAACTAGGTTGGCACTAGTGCGACTCTGAGACAGAGTGCCAGCTGGCGCACCCTCTTTGGAGGATTTCCCTCATTGGCGCGAGTGATACACTATAGAATAGCGCCAATGGAAAAAGGGCTATATTTATGGGTATTTTGCAGAAGGTGTCTTCAGGGCATATGAAGTACATACTCAAGGGGATACAATGCAAGTGTTTTTAGGTTATGTCACTTCTCACAAGTCCCGGAATAGGTCCTCCAATATGCGGGAGAAGGGGTAACAGGGACGGTGACAAAATACTGTGTAACAAGGGTATTGAACCAATGAGACACGCAAGTCTTTTATCAATCATAAACATATCAGCTGACTAGAATCAAAAGAAAACAAATATTTGTATCTTTTACTGATGTCTAGGTCTAGCTTTTCCATTACAGACTTGAGCATGAGGTTGTGAGATGCCCTAGAGTCAAACATGGAATTATGAAGAATCTTATCATGTATGTTTAAGATCACATAGAAGGGAGGAATTCCTCCTTCCAATGGTTTTACATTTTATTTCTAGGCCAAAGATTAATTTGGGCTAGTCATCAAAAACATTAGCTAAGGCTTCAATTCCAGTAATTTTCAGTGATCTATTGATTTGAGTTGGGTAGGCATCATGTTTAGCTTTTTCAGATAATGGAACGGTGATTTTTACCTTACCTACTTCAGTTTCCAGATTAAAGGGTTTTTGTACTTGGACTTTTGGATTTCGAACAACAGTATTCTCTCTGTTTTCTGTGTTTTTTTTGTTTTTCTCCTTTTCAGGAGTGAAATCATTGTTTGTTGGTTCACCTAAATCAACTTCTAGAGGTTTTTCCATATTTCCCTTGGAAGGAAGAGATGTGGAGGGTTGTTTATTGTTTGATTGATTATCAAAGACATCTTAAATTATGGGGTTAGTTGGATTAGTGTTTTATCCATAAAGAATATGTACAGGTGTAGTGACTGTCTTACCTTTAGTGGGTTGTTTTGGAACTTTTTTCTTGTATGCTTCAGGGACATCAATTCTCCTACTCCTTAGGTTGTATTGTTTATGCACCTCAAAGATGGTAGTGTCATTTCCTTCCCTAAAGTCGAATGACTCCCCTGATTATGTTCGAAACTGTTTAAGTATGTGGACTTCTTGATCCTCTTGGGTCAAGAAAAATTCTCCTTCATTACCAAGCCCCATCAAGTTAATTTGAGTATCTTCTTCTGGTTCTCCAGAGTTTGAAGCTTCTGCATAATTTTCCTGGAAAGGGGTTCTAATGTTTTGATTTGGACTAGTCTTCCCAGTGTTTTGCTTTTTATTTTTTCTAAAATTAGGATTTCTCCCTATGTTGGCTGGCTGACCATCCCAGGGAGTTTTCCTTTCAATTGTTTCCAATATGTCTCCTAGCCTATCCATCCCTTTAATTATGGCATCTAACTTATGTTCAAAGGGTGAGGCTTCTTCCTTTAATGGTATCCTCCTTTCACTCCTAGCCTTGGCTCTTTAGACATCAGGTTGGCTTCAACACTGACTGTTATGCTTTGCATATCTTCCAAAGTGTGAGGGACTCATTCTCTCAGCTGGAAAGCCATATCAGAATCAAATCCATTTGGGAATTTGATTAAGGCTAAATCAGGTGGGGGTCTAAGATTTTGAGAGATGGCTTTATAAACATTGTTGAATCTAGTGCAATAATCCTGCACAGTTTATTGTGTTCCTCTCTTTAGGTTTTCATACTCAGATAGAATCTGAAGAGGATCTTTCTTTTTCTCCCATCAGTTCAAGAATTATCTATAGAGAGTTTCTAGGCTGTCTATACTATTTGTTGGTAAACCTATGAACCAAGTTATAACTTCCCCAGATAAATTCTAAACAAATATTCTCATTTGCACATCATTAATGTCAATTTCATAAATTTCAAAATAATCAATCATCTTCTTGGTGTGTTGTTGGGCTATATAGGTACCAGTGCCATCAAAAGTAGTGATCTTACTTTGGTAATCCTAGGGCATGGCATCTCAGTTGGCTAGTAACACCAGGGGGAATATCTGTTTTCCATTGTTGTAGGTAATGATGAAACAACAGCTGGGGTTGGAATAACAGTGGGCGTTTGAGTTGTGGATGGAGGACTGGAGGTGATGGGATACTGTGGAGTGGTTTGAGGTTGATATGTATGAGGAAATGAAGATGAACTTGTAGAAACAATAGTGATTACAGAGGGATTAGGTGTTCCTTCAGTGGTAAGATCAGATTTTGGTGAGTTTTACAAATGTCTATCAATTGACAAATTAGCATCTTGAAGTTGTAATTCTTTAAGGAATACTGCGTCTGGGACTAGCTCAATTAATTCAGAATCGGATGAAATCCTAAACAAAGAGGTCTCAAAGAATTCATCAAAGGGTTGGTATTCAAGGTAAATCCACCTAACAGGATAGGATGATGATCTGAAGATGGGTTGAGGACTAACAATATATTGTTATCTCCTAAGAATTTTGGGGATCAGATTGGGTTTCTCAAACACTTATGGTGGATTGGGATCAGGATTAGCTCAGGTTTAATGAGTCCTTTCTGAAGCCAGGTTTTTAGGTTTTACTTTTTTATTTTCTTAACTGATATCAAAACAAATTCTATGATTTCTTTAAGATTCTTTAGATTTTGGGTTTTAAACTGTCTTAATGATTTATTTTGACTGAGGAATTGGTTTCCCCAATGGATTCGCCACTATGTTAGCACTCAAGTTTTCCTTGAAGTTGTCAGAAAAAGGAAAGTGGTCCGAGGTAACCACAAACCAAATTTTAAGTACAAAATCTAGCCAATCTGTACTCAATAAGGGCTCTCTCTTTAAGATTTAGCTTTATTTTTATTAGATATTAGGCTAGTTATGAAATCTTGGGGGTTTTGATTGTATTTGGTGGTGGAGTTCAAGAGCAGGTGGGTAAAACAAAGTATCTCAAACCATTGGGCTATGGAGTCAATTGAAGATGGCTTAACTAGATTAGGCTGATTCAACAAAGGAGGACTTCACAGGGAAAGATAGCTAAACAGGAGACAAATGGTAACTTAAAAGATTGAAATGGTCTTAAAAGGGAAGAAAGGCAGTTAAGAATCCTTCAACAAATTTTAAGAGGGAAAGTGCGTGATCACTAACAAAAAGAAATTAAGAATTTCTTATTAAATGAGCACAATGATAAACTAAGAAGCAAGGAGCAGTTAAGAATTCCCTGCCTATGATAGCTTAGAAGAAAACATTTAGAATAAAAATGATTTTAAAGACAGATTGCAATAAAGCACTTTCTAAAATATACTTTTTCGTTTATTATTCAGATATGAAACACAAGTGAAATATTAACAAGAAAACAGTAAAACACATAAGATATAGAATACTTATTTGTCCAACATTGACACATGAATCCTGTAAAAGTCCTTTTCTTTATTTCTTCATCTAGTTGGCCATACAATAGTTGTTCAACAACACTTTTATTCCAAAATAATAAGTCTACAGAAATTTCTAAGAATCCACCCTAAGTACTTCGAATGAGGAAGTACTTATATAAAAATTTACAACAAAATATCTCATAACTGAGAGAGATATAATCTAGGAAAACTAACTATATGTTACATAAAATTAGAGACAGATGGTCTCGAAGATAGAAGCTAAAAGTGAATTGATGGCTTGTTGTCCCTGTTTTTGCGAATGAGCTAGAGGCGGGCCCTATGTTTGAGCATCTTGTTTACTTGCTCGTAATTCTGTGTTGGCTGTTTGCTTTTCATCTTCTTACTGATACTCTTTGATCTGTCCTAATACTCTTTACTTGTTTTATTCTTATTCACTTTTATTACCAAAATTGACTATGGTAAATACTGAAAATTTACTTTTTTACGAAGGTAAATCATAAAATTTCTATCATATTTTTCCACCAATCATCCCTTGGTATCCTAGTCCTTTGTAGGTACCTAAAGATTTCATCAGCCTCTGTGTATTTTAAAAAGTTAGGTTATACTGGAAACAAATGTTTCAATTCATGCTCAACATAAAATAGGTTCTCCAGATTGTCATAGAGAACTTTGCCTATAGGAAGTGCCTTGGGTGCCGATGAACTAGTAGATGAACTAGCTTGGTTATTCGCATACTGACCCAATTTTTCAACATAATCCTCATGCCTCATTAATTTATCATTGATTACTAAAGGACTTGGAAGTCCTTTACTCTGTAAAATGCCAAACTTTTCCATAAATTCATCAATGTCCTCCGGCATGTTCTGACATTTTCTTTCTAAGTTTTGCATTAGAGACCTTTTGGTTAATACCTTCTTAATTTTTAGGATAGTTGCAGTCTTATCCTCAATATTCATCTGTTCCAACTAGTACTTATTTCTGTTGTTCAAAAAGTTTATTATCCTGATAGCTTCCTCAGGCTTCCCTCCTATCTCTTCCTTAATTTTCTGAATCTCTTGAAGAGCCACTTTCACCAGGTCAATCTGTTCAAAAATAATTTGTATGGATAACCAAACATCATTTATTAATTGAGTGATGTGGGTCCATAGAATTTTCCTAATAATTGTTAAAGGCTTTTCAAAAGTGAGATCATTTTCCAATGTTTTTACCTACTAAGCCAAGCTTTTATTCTTTCTCACTTCTTCAGAAAAATTAATCTTTGAGACATCATACTTTTGCTCTAAGGTGGCAAATTTCTCCTTTACCTTTTGTAATTCAGAGAATTGGAGTTTCATCTCCTCCATTGACTTGATTAGTTCTTCAGTGCTCTGATCAGAAGTCCCCACTTGTGATGTACCTGTGTTCGTACCTATAACTGCACCTATGAATACACCTGTGACAGCTTCTGTTGTGGCTAAAGGGACATTCAATGCAAGAGCTGTTGCAAGTGTAGAAGGGACTGCCGTGGAGACTACTAGAACTATGTTTTGAGTCTGAGAGGTTGACTCACTCTGCCTGCTTTTTAGAGATTTATCTAATTCCTGCTTAGTCTCCTTCAATTGTTCATTTAGCTTTAGGACTAGGTCCATAAGCTCTTCTTCAGCCTTCTTTTAAATAACTCCAACAGTTTGTGGATGCCTCAGTGGAGGCAACTTTAACTGCTTTCTCAAGGCAACTATGTCTTCATCTTTCTTCTTTATCAAGGCCTCTATAGCTTTTACATCTTTTGAGTTATGACCCAATCCAATAATCAACTCCTCCAATGATTTGATTCTGTTGTCCTTAGCCTGTGAAGAGGCTCTTTCTAACTATAATTGTGTAGTAGTGTTGTTCAATAAGTTCTCTAGTCTGTGGGCCATCATGGATTTACTTGTCAACATTGAATACACCATTTCCCCTGTCTACTTATGCAATTCAATCTTATCTAGGGGGTGAATGTCCTTGGACATGACCTTAAAATCAGTTTTGAGGTAGTCTGCAAGTGATTGAGGCTGTTGTACTTTGGGCTTCAAAACGTTCATTTGCATTTTGCCTTCCTTGATGTCATAAGCTGACATCAACCTAGTCTGATTGGTAGGAGCCATTTTCATATATTGATTGTAGACTTGGGCTCTTAATGGTTCATTTCTAGCCTTTATCTCTTTGAACTTTTCTTTGATGTCTAGGGACTTGTTAGTTAAAGGCCTGAAGGATGATACCTCAGCACTTTGCTATCTTTCCAGCTCCTATCTTTGTGATCTATAAGGTGTCTCACCTACTGGGAATGTATGTTGACTATTTGCATCTTCTTTTCTCAAAATCCCTGTAGTTTCCTCAAAAAAATCTTCCTCTGAATGAGGATTTAGCCTGTGCCTCTTAGCACCAGGCCAGTCTAAGGGACCACTAGCAGGGGTAGCTATTTCCCTGTCTCTCTTTAAGCTCTTTTCCTCATTCAGAGGAGTCTGCAGAACTGGGGTGTCTCCCATGTTAACTTGAATTGGATGGGTCTGTGTTTGAGCCTGTTCGTGAGATATTTCATGTTGTTTTGACATGCTTGACTACCCTGATACTAGAGTGCTAGTTTTTTGTTCTCCTCCCTGTGAAGATTCTACAAGTGGTGTGCTAGTTTCCTATGAGTGCCTTTGAGAAGTATTTGTTGTTGAGGCACTAGTCCTTGGTTTTGACTTCTGAGAAGTCCCAACTGGCACCTGTTCAAAAGAATCCAGGTCAAGTGTCTTTCTAGGTCTTTCATTACATTTTATACATTGACCTGATTACTCTCCATCTCTACAAGAGTCCCTTCCCTCTATTCATCCATGTTGGCATATTGCTCTATTTCTGGGATTCTACGATGAAAATAAGGTGATAACCTATTTTTCATTCTCCTATCATAGATGAAACTGTGGGGGTCATATTTCCAACCAAATATTTTGTTCAATCTCATGTGATTTTCTAGGATTTTCTTTGCTACTTTGCCTACTTCTCTATTGTTGTAGACAAATGGGCCTAAGTGATCTTTGATTCTCAGTTGTGCTTTCTTCTTGGCCTTGGTAAAGTGAATCTGATCTAAGTTGATGATTTGTCTACAATATTCCAAAGCAAACAGACTCATTGGAACATATTTTGCTAACTTGAATGGAGGAAGCTCACAACCATATACCCTGATCTTTGTGTGATTCTGGTACAAGTACCAGTTACCTACCATGTACTGTTTTGATAGTTGAAGGATCCTTTTGATTTCATCACTAATCCTAGGAGGAGGATTTCCTATCAGCAAGGTGGTCACTAGGTAGACAAATTGGTCAATAAATTCATTATATGAATAAGGGCAAGCAAAAGATTCATGGAAGATAGAAGTCCAAAAAATGACTTACCTTGGATTACCCTTTGTATCAAGTTTATTGACAAAAAATGGGAACTTGTCAGACTGATAGTAGAGGATGAGGTGATATATGAATGTGGAATATTTGAATACTTTCTCATTTTCTAGTTTCATGAACTGGTCATGGATCTTTTCAGCAATAAATGCTGCATAATTGTACATGATAGTAGGGGGATGACCTGGGGTAAATATGGACATCAAGACTAGGCTCAATTCATCTACATATTCACTAGTGTTGAATCCCATGACTACAACTATCATATCAACTACAATTTTGCCTGTCTCTGTGAAGAAAGCTGACATATAAGGAGGGGTATCTTTGGGTTGATGGTTCTTATCCACAAAAGTTTGACAAAGGTGACTGAATTCAAATTGAGATAATTTAGTTGATTTTTCAAGCAAATCTTCAACAAAAATGGGGGTAAGGGCTTGACTAGGATGAAACTGCTGCATCTCATTGATTGAGTCTGCAGTTATTATGAATAGTACAGTTTGATTGGGAGACATCACTACTTTGAGGATAGGTTCATAATTTGCATGGCACTAATGGATAATATCAGGGAGAACGTGTACAGAGGGAAGAAAGTACATTGGGAGATTGTATTCCCATAGTCCTATGGCATCATAGCCATTCAAATGATTATCTCTGCATTAGAAAAATACTTTCAGGTGGTCTTTATCAGAGGTTAGGTCTTTAATTTGAAAATCCTTATCTGTCAGGGGCAAATAGTCTAAATCACAGTGAGGGGTGGTAATGGGTGCAATATTTAGGGCCACAGGGGTTTCCATTCTGATTCTTGTGGATTCAGATATGAAACTGGAGTTTTTTAAGTAAAATTGATAAAACAGCAGGCCTAGGGAACTTGAATTTCAAATGCAGTAACAAAATTATGGTGAATTTTGGACTTTTTCAATTAATTACAGGGGAAAACAATTATTTGCGGGGTTTTTTTGACGGGAATTGGTAAATACCTGTTTTAGGGATGGGTAATGGAATGCAGGTTCACTAAGTGTAATGGCGAACTCTGAGCAGCGTCGCCTGCAAGTTTGAGGGTGGTGAACAGTTGAGTGCATGAATTGGTTGACCTCAACATTCAGTTTGCATGGATGTATGCATTCACAGAATAGGATGAAAAATGATTTCTTTTTTTTTATACAAAGTCAAAAATTTGGCGGGTTTCGGGATTTGGAAAGGTGGCTTCAACATGTGAACGATGTGATGTTTTGTCCTTAGCGGAAAGCGATAAGCGGTTTTTATCACACTACTTATGGAGGGGAGGTGGTATTTGGGCTCGACCAAGCGATTCCATACGATGAGCGATGCGTGGCGAGGGCACTATTTAGAAAACCACTCGTGATCACATGCTAACGTTCGATCGTGGAGGGTTGTGCGATATGCACAATGGCCATTGGATGTGAGGGGCTTGATCAGAGGGCTATCGAGGAAGTGAGTTGACGGGAGTTTAATGAGGTTGGGCCCGACATGATTAAAGTTTTTTAATTGTATCGGGAGTGACAGACAGGTCGTTGAGTTATTAATTAGTCCTGGTGATTAATTAATCCTCACTTAACATGGCGAGGGTTGAGGTTTCTTAATTAGTTACATATTAACTAATTAATCCCAATTATTGATGCATTATGGTTATATTTAACTGAGGGGTAGGATATATAAGTATTTGGGGTTTTTACGTAGTTAAAATAATATGGAAGCAGGTAAATTTTTATAGGGGAATTACTAAATAACATAAATTAGTAGTCAATATGGCATTGAATGGAAAAAGTGCTAAGTCTAAAACATTTTCATGTGTATATTAAAACTTAGGCTAAGCGAAAAATGAGTGTTTTTATGGGAAACATTTTAATTTCCATAAGTAAAATAGGATTTTACTTAGGAAAAACTTTATCAAGGGAATGAATGATTTAGGAAGGGGTGTGACCATTGATGAATGGGCTTAAGTACTTAGGCATTATAAATTATTGGGCCAAGGGTCCGGTCCCTCCAAAATTCAGAGAAATGCTCTGAACCCCTCTAATTGATAGATACCTTGGCACTTAGGGGAAATTAGTGAAAATATAGGGGAAATGATTAGGGAAGTTAATTATTTTGACTTGCTTGCTTGATGAACCTTCCATGTGATACATGCCATTTTCCTTGTGATGAAAGTAAAAGATTTACACATTTAGACTTATCATTCACCACATATTATTCTACAACCATCGTCTACTTACCCTACCTACTTAACCTAGCATTTTCACTTCTTTATTAGGGTGCACTTAGACTGGAAAACCTTATCAAACTTTCTTTTCTTTTGCATGGTAATGCTTATCTAAGTCTACACTTATTACATCCAATGGCTCAGATTAAACTGTTGAGCTCCTTTTTTCACTCTACCTATCTACTTATCTACCAAGATTACACTATTTGGTCAGATCTTTATTCTCTATTTCTACGACATGAAATTGAAATATGAACTAGTCAAGTTTAAATTGTTTTACTATTCATGAATTGTGGCATAAGTGACAAGCTGCACATAATTGTTTATTATACAAAAGTGAAAGAGTAGTGGCATTTAGACTTGCACACTTTCTTGGTCTTTTCTTTTTTATGGGGTTCCTTTTCTTTCATTTTTTGACCATGTTTTTATTTCTTTTCACCCTTTGATTAACGGGGGTCCCTTAAAACCCATTGGAACTATCGATTCCAAATGAAAGCAGGTCTAATTGGGGCTTGTGATTGGCTTAGTTCCCCTTTTTGGTATAGCAAAAATTCGCCATGTCAACACGGCCTTGGTAGCCACATAGACTAAGTCATTTATTCATTTATTTGAGTCTCGGGAGTTTCTGTTGACCGTAGATATTCAGAAATGGAAAACCACTATGTCTTCTCCTCAGTGGGGATCTATCTCTTTAGATAATCACAAGGAATAAGTGAAAGGAATTCGAGAATAAGAAACAAGAGTGGTGGTTCATCATGTCATCAAATAGAGAAAGCTAAGCAGAAACAAGAAAAACAATAGAAAAAGATTGAAGAATTACAAGGGAAAGTGTAGTTACTCAAGGCTGACAAGGATGAAATGTTCACCCTAACACAGCAGGTAATGGTGTTCCGAACTCCTACTAATAGCTATACTTCATGAGAAATATTTGTTTCTATGTCTGGAAAGTACCCACCAAGAAATTAGCCATGACATAGAAGATCCTATGCAGTTCTTGCGGATCCTGAAAGCTCACAACCTACTGAACCAACACTTTATGTGAGAACTTTATATGCACAATTGTATCCTCGAGAATGATCAGTCATTCAATCCAGCACCATATGAGGGGGACATTAAGGTTTGAACATTTACTTCCTTCATGATTAATCAGGTTAAATAGAAGAAAGCCTTCGACACATTCGAAGAGAACCAAGCAAATCCACCACTTTTGATCAGAATCAAATGTTGTCATTAGTGGATATATATGACATACATTACACATTTTTGCAGCTACAAGGACGAAAGGACCAGATGTTGACAATAGAGAAATGGTGTGTTGACATGTGTACAAGGCATATTCTTACTTTTCAGGAGGAAGCTCGGGATGCCTGTTAGATACGATGGATGTTGTCTTCATCAATAATGAGGGTATTTGAACCTTTTGCGGCCCCTAATTTCACTCTGTATTTTGAGCGAATTCCACAATATGTCACATGCATTTGACATTATGGGACCTAATAGAGAGGTTTGAGATTTTAGTTTCCCATTATTTGCCTACCTTCTGAGAAATACACACTAGCCTATGTGACAGCAGAAGAATGGTGGAAGGACATCATTTGTACCAATGGTTTCAAAGTTCTCGAGATAGATATGGCCATGAGATACTATCTTGCATAGCTTCACTCCAACCATAGTGGTTCCAACCTAGACCTACGCAGAAAATGAGCTGCATGAGGACATGCAGAAAAGCTAGTTGGGGGGAGATGTTGGCTACTAAATTTTCCTACTTTTTACCTGCCTTTTAACCCCTTTCCTTCACCTATTTCATGTCCTTGCAAAGTTAATTTGTATCTCGACCAATGAAGGTATATATGTTTTTCATGTCTTTGTGAATTATCAATCAATGAAACGCAGTCCTAGGGAGCGTTGCTTATGCGACTTGCTAACCTAGGTTTCTTTGCAGATTCAAAAGAGTAATGATCAACAGACTACAATTCAATGTACTGTTATGGATGATTTGGTAGCGTTATATCATGATGATAGTTTTGATGATGATTCAACCAAAGAGAGGTTTTTGGGTCAATGTGTTTTATATCTTCGTATTATGTTTATGTCTCAAATGATCGTTGTGTATTTGTAGGGAGACAATTGTCATAATCTATGGAAATCGTTGATACCATCTTTGTAATATTGAAGTGTATAAGTAAGGTTATGGGGCTAGAAAAGTAGCCACCACTAGAGAGAGATATGAGAGTTCTGAGAATGTAACAGTAGACTTCTTTATTTTCATTTTTTAATGCAATCCTGATCTTCTAAGTATTAACTAGTCTTCAATATTTCGCCACAGCCCCGCTCAGGGAGTTGGACCTGCTCTCCTGACCAAGTTCTATTGGATTAGTGGTGCATGTGTATATTTATTTATGTTATGCTTATTTCCTTATCACTGTAATGGTTCATTAAGTTTGTGTTGTCGTGAATTGTAATTTGTTGTTACTCTGATTGGTGTTATTGTCATTACTTGTCGTTACACATTGTTATATTGTTGATTGAATGTTCAATGCTGGTTAGGGAAATTATGACCTGCATAGACCTTGCTTGGTAGCCTTGAAATAACCAAATGAGCTCCGAGTTGACAATTAATGTGGTAAAAGGGTGAATTCTATAATTCATATCGGAACATCAACAAATAACATGGGTCAGAACCATGGGTTCTCTACCATGTGCCAATAGCATGAAATTACTTTTATTTTAACGTCATTTTTTTATTAATTTTATTTTATGTTTTCCAAGTAGAACTATTTTCATATAGGGTTATTTTTATTTTATTTTTCGCTCAGTTAAAAAAATGAGATATTTCAATAGAAAAATTAAATAAAAATTATATTAAAGAATATTATATTTTTTAAAATAAAATGTTAAATTTTAAAATCGCTAATATTCAAATCTAGAAATCCCAGTTGTTGATGATTGACTTTTTAATTTTAATCTTTATTTTTTATTTATGATTTTATTTTATTTTTATTTTATGTTTAATTTTATTTTTATGTTATTTGACTAAGTCAAAATGTTAAACAAAACATGATAGGACACGATGCGACATTAGAACATCTCTACAATAATTGATAATAAACCAACCTAGATCCATCTTAACTTTGTATGTACCAAGCGTTGAGAGGGATAAAATCTCTTGAGATACAAACCTCTTTTAGAGTGAAAAGGTATTGGATCTCTCTTGACATGGTAGATCCAAAGTTAAGATGGATCTAGGCTGGTATTTATTCCAATCCTAGTAAATCTTATAATGTATAATAATTATAAATAACATAATATACCATCAATATATTACCATTATAAAGAACACAATGTACCATAATTATAGGAAATTAAAAATCTTAGTGGAAAATTAAAAATAATAATATAATTAAAAAACAAAAGCATTCTTATCTCAATAAATAATAATGTTTATCTATATATAGGATCTTTCTTAAGACAAGTGTTGCATGGCAAGGTAGTCCTTCCCACTTGAGTCTAAATTAAATGAATAGTAATGTGTTTGTTGTTGTGTAGATCAAATACTGCCAAGTTAAGAAATTTCTTTACAGTTTGATGCTACTTTGCAACAAAGCTACCTTGACATTACAAGTTACACTAGCACATTCATGTGCTACCCATGCACATCAACTTCACCTTTCATAATGTTCTCATGGATGACAATATAGAATTCCTAGACAATGTCATCGTCTTCGTCATGTTGTCAGGAGTGATGTTGTTGAATTTGAGCTCCAAAAAAAATAACCCAAATCCACATAAAATTATTATATTAAATTAAAATGACCTCAAATAAAATTACTAAACCATTTTAACCTTTCAACTAAATAAAACTATTCAAATAAAATAAATCTATAATTAAAAATAAGCTTAAAGAAAATTACTAAGCCATTTAAATTTTTTAACTTTCTAGTAGTTATAATTCATTATCCATCATTTTTAAAAGTCAATTCTAAATAAAAATTATGTTTTGGAGAAGCAGATATGTGGACTAGGGCTCTATAGCCATTCAACAACATGCACATAACATAATAAAATTTTGAC
>APFE031129625.1:0-10335 GCA_000404065.3 Pinus taeda
GTTTGTAAGCATATTTCAGTATTTTACAGTAATGAAATGAAGTATTATTTCTGCTGCATCTCTATATGTATGGTTATATCTATAATTTGTTGTGTTCCTGTTTAAATCTGGATCAAATGAACAAGACATTGATGGAAAAGGAAAGAAACATGCTTAGTGGTGTTGGGTTATGACATGAATTCTGGGAAGAGGAGGTGGAGACTGCATGTTACCTGGTTAATATATCACCTTCATCGGCTTTGGAGGATAAGAATCCAAAAGAGGTATGGACTTGTAAGAAATATTCTCTTTCACATATGAGGGTATTTGGATGTGATGCATGTGTACATGTTCCAAAGGAGAAATAACAAAGTTGGATAGTCAATATGAAAGGTGCATCTTTATTAGGTATAAGGATGGTTTAAAAGGTTATAAGCTTTGGAACCCAAAAAGAAGGAAGGTTGTGTATAGCTGAGATGTGGTGTTTAGAGAGGTGAAATATGTTATTAAACATGAAATCCTACCAAAGGAATCTAAGAATATAGAGTTTGAGCTAAAGGAGGAAGAATCCGACTCTACAGCAGAAGAGGAATTAGAAGATGAAGAGACACAAATTCTAGTTGTGAGAATATAAGTTTGAGAAAGAAGGCAGCTAGAAAGGTATAGTCCATCTACTTTCTGTTCAAATTTTTCTTTATCTATTACTAATGATGATCTCAAAACTATGAGGGAAGCAGTAGATTCAGAGGATGGAAAACTTTGGAAAGAGGCCATGGTTGATGAAATGGAATCTTTACACAAAAATGAGGCTTGGGATCTAGTGGAGTTTCCAACTGGAAGGAAACCCATTGGTAGAAAATGGGTGTTTAAGAAGAAGATGAATGCAGAAGGAAAGGTGGATAAATACAAAGCTCAGTAGGTAGCAAAAGGTTATTCCCAGGTGTCGAGAATTGATTTTGGTGATATTTTTTCTCCTATTGCGAAGGTAGCTTCTATTAGATTACTTTTATCTATTGTTGATGCTTTTGATTTTGAGGTAGAACAGATGGATGTGAAGACAACATTTCTTTACAGGGATATGGAAGAAGAGATCTACATGAAGAAACTTAAAGGATTTGCAGTGAAGGGTAAGAAAGGACTTGTATGCAAGTTAAAAAAGTCTATGTATGGGTTAAAACAATCACCAAGGATGTGGTATTATAAATTTGATACATTTATACAGGAACTTAGCTTCACCAGAAGAAAAGAATATCAAAGTGTGTATTTTAAATTAATTGGTGACCGTGTTATTTATCAGGTCTTGTATGTGGATGATATGTTGCTGGTTGGAAATGACAAAGAAATTATCTAGGATTTGAAGACCCAATTTTTCAAATTCGACATGAAAGATCTTGGTGTTGCAAACTCTATTTTGGGCATGGAAATTAAACAAGATCAGGAAAAGAGGAAGCTCTTGGTAAACCAGAGGAAGTATGTCGAGACAATACTACAGATGTTTAATATGCAGGATAGTAAATCAGTGAAGGTTCCTATTCCCGTAGGTGTAAATTTATCTGTTGAACAGTGTCCCAATGCACAAGAAGAGGAAGAGGATATGTCTTGTGTTCCACATGCAAGTGCAATAGGTAGCCTAATGTATGCCATGGACTATACTAGACCAGACATTGCACATGCAGTGGGAGTATTGAGCAGATTTATGTCAAAATCAGGGAAGGAGAATTGGACAACAGTGAAGCAAGTTTTCAAGTATTTGTGTGGCACTAGTGATTATGGTTTGTGCTATCAAGGAAGACCAGGATTGGACAGAGTTCTAGACATCCGTGGCTTTGTTGATGCAGACTAGGTTGGAGATCTGGATCAGAGAAGATCTACAAGTGGGTATGTGTTTAACCTATTTGGAGGTGCAGTCAGTTGGATGAGTAAGAGATAGTATGTAGTGGCACTTTCAACTATAGAGGTAGAATACACGGCATCCACTCATGCAAGCAAGGAAACAATTTGATTGCAGAGATTGTGTTCAAGTATGGGGTTAGTACAATGAGCTATAAGGATAGATTGTAACATCCAAAGTGCAATATTATTGGCAAAGAACCCTGCTTATCATTCAAAGACAAAGCACATTGATGTTCAGTATCATTTTGTGAGGGATATGATTGAGGACAAAAAGGTGTTGCTGGTAAAGGTGGACACTTTGAAGAATACTTCAGATGCATTGAAAAAGTCTATGAGTACTGAGAAGTTCTCTTGGTGTAGAGAAACAATGGGCATTGTAGGGTTGGATCAAAGACTAAGCTCTCTTGTGGTCCCCTGTGAAAAGAAAACAACAAGTGGGAGAATGTTGGGTGTGTGCTATATTCTTTCCATGAATACTCCATGTGTGGGGGGGTCACAGGGGGGTGGTAGCTCCCCCTATATGTTGCGTCGGACGTAGCAAAGGGATCATAAGGGGGTGGTTGCCCCCCTTGTCGGGGGGTATGCAGGGGGCCAGTAGCTCCCCTGCATGGGGTCTAGCGTAGCGGCCTAGGAATTTTTTTTTTGGACCCCATATTAGGTGGGAAAACCTACCTATGGTTTTGTGCATGGATTTTGCACATAGTTTTGGGCATGATGGTTTTCTGTCCATGGTATTTTGTAGATCTGATCAAGGGAACTACGATTAGGTTCTAATCCATGGTTAATGGATTGGGGTTTATGGATGCTTCGACATGTATATATATGTATTGTAACATTGAAATGAATATAATGAAAAATCAATATGGTAGTCCCGATTTTGGGATCCAGGGGAAAATCTTTGTGTATATCTGTTTTATGTTTATGCTCTCACCATTGTTTATTTTCTGTTTTTAGAATTCGTATGCAGGTAATTTTTGTACGGGGTTAAAACCTATAGATTGATATATATGTTATTTGCTTCTTGTATGGAGGCATGGATGATCATTGATATGCATTATATTTCATCCATGTAGAGATGTATTACTCCAGTATTTGTGTTTCAGTTCTTGCTACCTTATCATATGGAGTTGACCCCTTGCCATTGATGTCAAAGGGGGAGAGATAGAGGATGATGGTCTGGAATTTGTGTATGGTTTCCATCAATGCCAAAGGGGGAGATTGTTGGCGTTATGGTGTGCATGGATCTAGCTAGCTATTGTTGGCATGAGTTCATGATGGAAGCTAGCTTATGTTGGCATTGATGTCAACCATTGTATCTTAGCTTATGTGTTGATGTCATTCATTGTAGTATGGTTGTAGCTAGGGGAGTTGAGATTGAGTTGATTGTGTTGGCATTGATGTCAACCTTATGAGGTCATGCACTTATGTCAACCTATGATGATGTAGACTATTGATGGAGCAGTTGGTTTATGTTGGCATGTGTTGGAATTGATATTGATCCTATGATGATGGCACACTTGATAGCTTGTTGCGGTGTGTTGGACTTATGTTGATGATGGATATGTGTTATAGTGTATTGTAGGTCTGTTAGAGGTGTTGCAGCTTATGCAAATGTTTATTGGAGAGTGGAGGACTTGTTGGTAGTATTTCCAACCTATGTTTATTGGAATTTTAGGTCAACTTGGCAGTGACACTTGGGAGACTTTTGTCTTGGTTATCAAAGGCTTGTCATGGGTTTTCATAGGTACTATAACATTAGGAGATGCCCCCCTAAGTAGATAAACAAGTCGTAGAAGTTTGGAGTTGATAGAAGCAATAGTAGGGCTACAAAACTCTTTATAAAACTTAGTTTTGAGAGGCATACACAGGTCTTATGAAGGAAACCAACGTATACGCAGGTTTTATGAAGGAAAGTCGTGTATATGTCCTGAAAGTAAATTTCTCTGCAATCCTCGCGCCGATTGGGAAAAATTTGACATGGTAATTCGTGGAAGCTTCTAAATTGAGTAGTTAAGGTTGAAAATGGTTTGAAAAGGTCCTCGAATGATGTGAACTCATTTAGTGCACAAGTAGTGATGTTAGTTGATTGATTTGGTCCAATTTGTGTACCCTTGATCCTAGCCCCAAGCTGAATTTCGCCGTATAGGTTTTATATTCTTCACTTTGGAGCGTAGTGGCTAATGATGTTGATTGTATGTGTGTAAGAGAAGGCTGCATAGAGTGATTGTGTTTTAGATCTTTTGGGGAGCATAAATGCTTCAGTGTATGAGTGTTAATGGTTGCATAGTGAGCAGATCTGAAGCATCTTGCAGAATAGATCAGATTTATAGCTGCTGGAGCAGAGTTTGTGTTAAGAGCATTGGTGATGGATGAGAGTTTAGTTGTTGGAGATTGGTCTTCATATTATATGTATAGTGAACCACTATTTTTCTAGTTTGAGAGCACATTGTTGGTGGTGTTATTTAAATTAAAATTTGCAAAAAGTCTTGTTGCTGAGTGCATGATTTCCAAAGCTGAATTCTTGTTGAGCAGACTGTCTTGGATCTAGTTGGAAAATAGATGAAATGAGGTCCACATAGTGTTGGGGAGCAATGACTTCATGAGAGAGGAGCAGTGATACCGAAGTTTCAATGAAAGGAACAATTTCTCCATCCAATCGGAGTTGGATAGTCAAATCGGAGTTGGGCGAGGATCATTGATCATGGTGGCCTTCAATAGATGGTAGTCCATAGATCTGTGTGAGAACATAGTCTTCTGAGCTAATTAGTAAAATTGAGTCTCCTAACTGACTGATGTTGACCTATTAGATATGCAGTCGAGTCTCCAGGTTGATTGGAGTTAGCTAGTTATGTAAAAGACAAATTGCTTGACATAATAGAAATTCAAAGCAGAGCAACAACAAAAAGGGTGGTTTTTCTCTTGTAAGGGTTTCCACCAGAAATCTTGTGTCTTGTGTGTGATGATGTGATTGTGTGCATTGTTTATTATTTATGTCGATGCATATGATTTTCAGTTATGCTTATGTGATGCACATGTTTAATGAGTTGTTGCATATATGTGTGTGTGTGCACGCGCACACATGTGTGTTTTAGTATGTGAATTTAATAAAAGGAAAAAATCATATACAAGTCACACTACTAAGTCAACCCCCAGCCCTCTTAGTAGTGCTCAAAGGTTTCCACCAGAGTTGTTCACAATTTTAATTTAAGTAGTAATAATTTTAAATAAAGTAATAATTTAGTTACTTTTTGTTTTTTTTTTTAATCAATGTGAGATGTCTAATGAATTGCTATTGTGCTTATAAATGAGGTGATGCATATTGAGCGTTTATAGCCATTTATTTGATACAGTTGTGTTAGTTTGAATAGTAATTGGAATAGAGGGTTGAGATTTATTTCAAAGGTTGTTTTGACTTTTTATTTTTCAATTTAATTATATTTCATTTTTATTTATGCCATTAAACTTTTATTATTACTTTATTGAATTTTTCTTATTACATATTTTTCTAATGTCTTTTTGTGTGTGTTTAACTTTAATTATTTATGCCATTAAACTTTATTATTACTTTATTGAATTTTTCTTATTACATATTTTTCTAATGTCTTTTTGTGTGTGTTTAATTTTTAATACTAATAATAATATAATTAATTTTGGACTTTTTTTAATTCTCCACATAGAAAATGTATTATAAAAATAAGTGTATTCTCTAAATATAATATTATAGATTAATACTTATACCATATTTACCTATTACTTAATTTATATTAACTTTTTCCAATTAAATAAAATTTTAAAATTACTAATCAATTAAAAAATCAAAATAAACCACCAAATCAAGATTTATTTCAGTCACTTAAATAATCTTATTAAAATGGGGCGGGCTAGTCCCTGAAGAACATGTATTGGGCCCAGAATACATTATATACACTTATACATTCCATCACATCAATCATATTGGGATACCATATTACAATCACAATGTTTACATAATTACTGTCGACAGGGCAACCGCCACATAATAGGATTTCGAACACGGCCGAGGAGCACGACATCCGCAGCCCCCAACCGCAGTTACCATGCACTCATGTGCAAGTCACTTAAATAATCTTTTATACCATACAATCTTTCCTAAAAAAAATTTACCACCCCTCTTTGGTTTTTCCAACTTAAAATTCCAAGTTGGTAAGATATCTTGTTATCAAATTAATCATACAAAATAGCAATTTAGCATATGGTAAGGCATGTTGTTTTATCTGTGATTTAGTCACAAACATTCTGACTACAATACACAGGCATATTGGTTCATCTACAATTTAGTCACACAATTGTTGCTAAGGTAAGGTTTACTTTTTGACAATTTAAAAACTCATTTTTTAGTGTGAAAAGATTCATAATTTTTTTAATGTTTCACTATTCTAGGAATTGTTTCAGTGCAGTGTTTCTTGACAATGTTCCATAGGCTCAATTATCTCATTGTTTTATATTTTTTTATATTAACGTTGTCTGACAGGGTAGCCTTTTTGACCTTTTTCTGCAATGAATTTCCCCATACCCTTTGATTCCAATTAATAATCCACCCATCATGTTTTTTTCAAACCTAATGGGGCTTGACTGATTGAATCCCCTGTTTTACATGCATACAAAATTCTGGTTGGGTTTCAAAGGGACAATACACCCAATAAAATCTTGTCAGGACATAACGAACATCACATGCAATTACACATTATTTAAGAAAAATAAAAATATATGGCACAATATTCAATTCCAAAAGAAATGCCAATGCATCTCTACTTTGATCCTCGTGATTTAAATGGTCATAACGTAGATACGATGTATTGTATACGAACCGTATCTGTACATGGAATGTCGGTGCAATCGTATACGAGTATTTTTTTTACGAGCGGATAACGACAGGCCGTCGAATTGACGGCGGAGGACAGGTTGTCCTCACGGCCTTTGACGGCCCGGCAGTCCATCTGACGCGCCCGCACGCGATGTCTCAAACCTTCGAAATTTAAAAACGTTGAAGTAACGCCACCCAAAAGTTTTCAAATAGATAATAATATTTTGGTCAAATAAATAACAATTTGGAAAATAATATGTGCCACCCACACAAACAAAGCTTTACATGACCTTTGGTGTTGTGAAATTAATGTCTTGGGATTGTGAGACCCATGTGGGGTGTTTAGGAGTGAGTGCATAAAGAGAGACATAGCAGAAGGGCAAGGGCTTTTTTATAAGATTTTAAAATTGGTTGGTGCATGTTTATGCTCAATTTTAGTAGGGAATAATTCGATTAAGGTGGGTGCCCTTGCTGGCTTCTAAGAGTTCATAAGCTAATACTCTGCTTCTCAAGCTATGTGCAGTGACTATTTCTTAAATGCACACGTCCTAGTCTGTTCCTCTCACTTTGTGCATTGTTCTGCTTTAAGGATTGGCTTCGAACATTGTTTATTGGTTCAATTTACATGTTTTGGTTAATTTATTTGTATATGAGCAATGTCCCATTATAGGGAGGGAAAGGTGTGGAGTCGCTAGAGCTTTGACTAAGTGTTTAGATGCATTTTACATTTCATATAGAAATGATAATCTATGTGAGTGTTAATATGAATGAGGATGGATAATCAATCAATATTGGCTTATTGTCATGATTATTAGAATGAGAATTGAGATCGAAATTTATTATGTATTAAAATAATTTACATTGATAATATTGAACGGTTATCGAATTTTTATTTGAATTGTATAAGTTATTTTAATTAATAAGGAAATAAAAATGCTATATGTTAATTTGTTTATAATAACAAATATGCTTTTGAGGTGATATAAATCTGTGTCTTGAACAAGATTTTAAGGAGTTCAATTTTGCATCAAAACAAGTAGGATTATTTTACAGTGTATTATCAGGGAAATGTGTCCTGTCCATTCTTAGTCTTTACATGTAGAATAAACTAGCCCAATGTCATAATTATAAAAACAGTAAATATAGCAATTTAACATAGATGAGATGTGTAACATCCATTTTTATTAACCAAATGTAAAATTACATAAAATTTCTATTCTAAAATGAAAAAAAATTGAAAAGAATGCCAAGCATTACTTCATACACAATAGTGTAAATATATTTTAACGCAATAGCTTTTAAGTAGCAAGAGTTTTACACCTCAATTTTTAATACCTCAAGAATTAAAATGAACTTACACTAGCGTGCATGAGAAAATTATGGTTGGACTTGTTTCAAAGTCTAAATAATAAACAATATATTGCAAAAAATATCGAGAAAACTCCAATATTTTATTAAATCCAAAAACCTTAATGTAAGGCAACACCATAAAATAATCTTTTTGTGGAAGGGTAAACTATTGTCCACGTGTCTATTGAGGAGGTAACCTCAAAATGAGCATTGCTCTAATAAAATAATAATTCTTTGTGTATTCCCTAAGGAGGATTTTATCCTTACTCATAATCACTTAGGAAACCCTAATCCTACCCATTAATGGCTCCTACATTAATGAATGGGCATATTACATTTAATGAATGATAATTAACTAAATGGCCACCATACATATTCTAATATCAACTCTAATTGGTTATTAAGCCCATATTACATTAATAGTGGGTATCACATATTTCCACCCTACTTTGAAGAATGTTGCCCAACACGTGTACCTATGATGTAAATCCATAAGCCAAAATCCCATGTATGAGCTTGCCATCCACACTAAAAAACATGTCCAATATCTTGTGTCCCAAGTGTTTGTGAAATCCTCAATGCTAAGAAAAATTAATCACGAAGTGTGTTCATAAGCCTTAGTCCCATGTATGGGTGCATACTAGCTCTTCAACTAATAACGCATCAAACCAACAAATGGATGAGCACTTTATTAAGGCACTCAATAAGGTCATATGGATCTAGAAATCCTTTCACCCAAATATTATGACCATACTAGATAAATAAATAATCTATAAAAACAGAAAAGGGTGGTTGTGGACCTATAGGTATAACTAATAGTGGAGGATAATCAAACTAAACATTAATAGTCATACCCTATTGTAACACTTACCACCCCTTTAAACCATCTCGGGTGTGGGAATTTTACTCGTTTGACCCGATCTCCAAGGTATGTTATGAAGATGGGGTTACAACAACCTCTTTTCTTAAATTATTTGAATCATAAAACTAATGCCACCATTATGTTCAACTCGTTAAGAGCTTTCTAGTGACATAGATTTTACCACAATCTAAAAATTGGGGGGAAAGTTATGCCCCTTATAAATTTAGCTCATTAGTAGAGGACATGTCATCAAGAAAAGTCTATGTGGCACCCATGTGTGCTTTCCTAGTCCATGTGTTGCCACACCATAACCAGTTGGGGTCCATAAGGCACCCATACCACCCTAAATCAGGTTACCCAACATATCACCCTGTAATGAGTTTTGACCAAGGGTCAATGGTCGAAGGCTAGTATCAGCCCATCATCATTTGTTGACATAAAATTAAGGAAGGGAAGAGATCCTGGGTTTAAGCATAGGGGCCAACAAAGGTGTTTGTTGTAGTCTAGCGTAACACCGACATTTTCACTTTACTCAAAGAGAATAAGGCGTCTCACCCAAGGCGTGTAGTGACCTTACTTAGTTAAGGGATTAGAGCTAAGCATCAGTAGGAGTTGTGTAAAGGCTAACAGTTCTCATTAAATTAGAAATACAATGAAAAATGCATAACCATTGAGAAAGAAAATGAACAAAAAATTTCAAGGAACAAAGAGTATACACATGCAATAATATTAAAAAATTTAAAAGAGTTCCATAAAACCACCATAGGTAGATTCAAAAATCCCCCCGCAACTCCCATTCATTAGCTCCAATCATCAATACATCATTACATTTAGGCTTTGAGGCCTTTCCGATAGAACCAAGAAAATGAGAACATAAACTAATCTAGGATCAAATAAACACAAAATGATGTTAATTCCAATATACCCAGCGACAACATTGTTGGAAATAATACTGAGAGGGGGGGGTGAATCAATATTATCACATTAATAAAACTTTTTCATTTCCATAATCAGATTCATATATGCTACTTCCACAACTTCTTATGATTAAGTTAATTGATCTTCAATGGGTGCATTAGAACATTATCAACCATATTATCAGTTAACAGATGCAGTAACATAGAATAGATCATCACACATAAGGCACACACATGAACACCATGATATAAGGTGGAAACCCAATGCGGGAGAAAACCACCTGCTGCAAGTCATCTCAATCTTCTTCTTAATAAGAAAATCCTTTACAATATTTTGTACTGGTGCAGCCTTATACCAGTACGGGAGCTACCACCCCCTTTGCTCTTGTACTAGTTGATCCATTTATTAGTACGTAGGCTACTACCTGCTACAATGCTCCAAAGATTTCCTTTAGCTCTTGTACTAGCTTAGATACTAGTACGTAGGTGCT
>APFE031129629.1:0-17137 GCA_000404065.3 Pinus taeda
GAGGTAATATAAATATCCTCCCAAGGAGTTCACAGGCATCATACCAGATATGTCTGAGTGAACCAACTACAATATATCGGAGTTCTTGCTTTGGCTTGAGGGGAAGGGTCCACAACATACACCTTCTTGCTCTACTAAGAAGTCGGGCATCCCTGTCACCATTTGTCTTGCATTGGGTAGAGCTTTATAATGAAGGTGAGCAAACCTCTAATGCCATAGTTCGGACTAAAGTGATGTGTCATAAGACATGACACCCAACGGACTTCCTCCGACTTGATATACTGAATCGACTCGAAACCCAAAGTGAAAGCTTCTTTAAAATTCTTTTTCCATACACGTACCTTGCCATCGATGAAGGTCACTTTGTAGCCTTTGTCTTCCATTACCGAAACGAACACGAGGTTCTTTTTGAGATCAAGGACATATAGGACTTGTTGCAAATGAATTGTATTACCTTGAGTCAATTTAAGAGTGACATTCCCTACGCCTTTCACGGGATATTTTACATTGTCCCCAAGAACAATTTCCAGGTTGGTCTCCTTCTCTATCAGATTAGAGAGAGCTTCTTTGTAACCAATGAAGTGCCTTGAGGCACCACTATTAAGAAGCCAATTTCCTAGTGAGTTTGGGGGAGCAGTAGTAGAGAGGGCCGCTAGTAGACAATATTCATCTTGCTTATTGTTAACAACATTAGATTCATACCTGGAGTTTCTTGCCTTCTTGAAGGGTTGTCCTCTAACTTGATTTTCAGCATTTCTTGTACCTCTACCATTGGACCTGCCATTCCTTTGATTGCCTTGAGAGTAATTTTGATCATCGTCATGGTGTGAGTCCCTCTTATCAGGGAACTCCCTCACATAGTGGCCCATTTTGTTGCAATTGTAACATCGTCCTTTTCTTCCACCCTTTGGTCCAACCTTTCCTTTGGATTGAGCCCCAAAATTGTTTCTTCTTTTAGCATGAGAAGAAAAGGCAGAGGGATTGCCTTTAAGTGCAGGCATTTCTTGCTCTTCCATCCTTGTTTCTTCTTGAATACATCTAGCCATCAATTCCTCAAATCCTGGGATGACATTATTGTTGAGAAGAGTAGTCCTGAATATATACCATTTAGGTGGCAATCCACAAAGAGTTCTGATAGTCATTTCCTTGTCAGGAACTACTTCCCTGATAGATAGGAGATCATTCTTGATCTCGGTGATCCTTAAGAAATATGCTTGCATACTCTCATCTTTGCCCTTCTTAATTTCCTGAAGCTTATTTCTAAGGAACAAAACTTGATTTGCATCATTAACTTTAAATAAGCTCACCAGTCTATCGTCGATTTCCTTGGAGGTAGTCAGTTCGGAAACATAGGCCACCAGGCGCTTGTCGATAGAGTCCCCGATGATCTTCTTTGCTTTGACTTCTCCCTTGGTCCGCTTGCTTTTGGCAGTAGCAGATGCATTTGATGGAGGTGCAACAATATTGCCTCTCACATGGTCCAACACTTCCTGATCTTCTAAAGTTAGATCGAGAGACATCTTCCATCCATGATAGTCAGACTTCTCACGGAGCTTGTCTTCGGCGGGGAAGAGTGTTGAGGACCCCATGTAGTTTTTAGGATAGCCTTGCCAACTTTCAGTGATTGCTCTTGCTCTTGCTTGGGCTCTGTCTTCACCTCACCTCTGATACCATGTTAAATTATGGTATGTTCTATGCTTAGAGCAATTTACTTCTTTTCTTCTTATTAACCATTGATTAACAATCACATATACATTAAGTAAAGTGCAGATAGAACATTAAACGTTCGACAGAAAACAAGCCAAGACAAGAGACACAAGATGTGGCAGCTAGCCAGGGACAAACCTCAATGCGGGGAAACTCTTTGATCAAATCTTCTTTTATCCTCAATAGTTCAGCAGAGAGAAATAGTACAAAATCAGAATTCTATAATTTTATATCAGCAACAGAAAACCCTAAATCAGCAAAGTCAAACTTAGTCAAACAAGATGAAATTGACCTCCAATATGCTTGGTCAATTTCCCGGTCAACTAGTCTTCGAACAACCTGAAGAATCAGCCCTTAAACAACCCCAAATACACAGTCAAACTGCAGTTGACTGAAGTCAACTTGTTTCCCCAAACTAGGGCAGTCAACGCTGGTCAAACCTGAGGTCAAATTGCCTCGATTTCGTGCCAAAAAATGCGGCCTGCCTAGGAGAGGCAGCCACACCAAAACTACACTCTTCTAAGGTCAACGCTGGTCAAAGAAACCTTTAGCAACTTCTGCGTCCTCCTTTCGCTACTGCGTCCTCCTTCCCACGTGTGAGTTGCTTCTTGTGTAACCCAAAGCTAAGGAGAGAGAGAGAAGAAATGAGTGAGATGAGATGATGAGAAAATGAATCAACCTCACTTGTATTTATATGATTCACTGGGCATGTGTGCCACACATTTAACTACTTGTCGACCTTGACAATTTGTCATGTAAATACAAATAAATTCATATCCCCATAAATACTTGTCGGACTCGGATGATCTTTAGATCAATCCTACACCTCTCGACAAGAGGAATCTAGGAAAAATATTCGTTGCCATAAATGAGATGAACCACATGGAGTTTGGCCCTAGTTGCCAATTTTAACAAGTGGAGACAAATTGAGAAAATTCAGAAGCGTTTGATTACAAACAAATTTAAGATTAAAAGTGCAGTTCCTTATGCTATCTTGTTAAGTGAAACATGGGCTGCTCCTATTGAAGCAATTGCTATAGTGCGAGTCATAAGGTATTTAAAAAAATGAGCAAATGGAAGAGGTTAGATGGCTTAAGGTTGTCTTTAATGATAATTGTGTAAGAGCAACAAAATTTGGATGCAGCAAAATAACAAATGGTTTAGTAAATAGGGTCTTTGCTTGAATGCGTGTCCCATAAACAACAAAGAGATAAAAACTTTTGTTATGGAAAAGTTCCACAAGCGTAATTGGGATAAGGAGCTAGGAAGAAAGAAAAATTACTATATTGAAGTGATTAATCCCACTCATAGTCATCAACCAAAAGCATACATAGAGGCCAATATCTCTTGGAGAGCCAAAATTCTTATTGCTTAGTTAAGGACTAATTCTCATCAACTCTATTGTGAAACAGGGTGCTGGAAAAGGCCAAAGGAAGTGTGGGAGGAAAGAGTATGCATTTTTTGTTCTTCCGCAAAAGTGGAAACAAAAAAACATTTCAGTTTAGAATGTGAGGCCTTCAAAGACAACATGGAAAGTTATGCATATATGATGGCAGCTAGCTCTTGGGTTAATCTATTTAGCGAGGGGTTTGTTGAGAAGTTGGGAGCATTTATTTTGAAGCGTCACAGAAAAAGGGCCGAATACATGAAGTAGATGAAGAAGCAATCTGTTCCATAGGCTATCTTTAGCCTCGTGGATGTTAAAATAATTTCTTTCTTTCTTTCTTTCTTAGACATATTCAATGTTAATATGAAACTAGTACCTCCAACATCCAATGTGTACATTGTTTATATATGTATTGTTAGAAAGCAACATTTTTAGGAGATGTTGTGGGGTCCATTATCTAACAACGTTACCTTTTTATTTATTTATAATAATGCCCCATGATTTTAGATTAGTGAAATGTTCAAGTATATGTCCCCTATATATATTCCTTGTATGTATATATTTCAAGAGTTAGGATATGGTTAAAATTAATATTTTTAAGTGTATAGGTAATACTTGTATAGTATATTGTGTTTGTAATTTGGGACTTAGTAACTTAGGGTTAGGGTTTAGGAATTTAGGATTAGGGTTTGACAATAGTCCTTAGGGTTGTATTAACAAGTAGATTCATACTTAGAGGTTTTTCATTACGGTATGTCTAGGGTTTCTTCATTAGATCATGCATCAATTATTTAGGGCTTGTCATGATATAGATAGAGATATATAGCTAGGGAATTTGCATCATCTTCATGACTTGACATCTTCATTGATGGTATCCTTGTCAAACAAGAGTCCTAACATCATCATCTAGGACCAAGCATCTCAAGAATATTGACATCTCGGTCGATGCCATATTGACATCAATGACAACTTCGGTTAACAATCTCCTATTCTTGACATCTCGGTCAATGCCATATTGACATCAATGACAACTTTGATTAACAGTCTCCCCCTTTGTCATTGATGGCAATATTATTGCCCTTCCAACATTCTCTCCCCCTTTGACATCAATGGCAAACGGGGTGCCCAAGTACTCCCCTTGTCAAGGCCTGCGTCTTTCTTCATCAATAGTAAGTTCTTCATAGGAGTGATCTCCCCCTGTCATGGGGCTCTTCTTCTGGCATGTGGCCATGAGATGTGCTTAAATTCCTTCATGTGATGAGCCAACTCCCCTTGTCTGCACGACCTCTTAGCTCATGAAGATTAACCTGTTTGCGATCAAGTGGAAAGAGATCTTCAAAGAGTTCAGGATGAAAAGGGATCATTCTTCAATGGAAATGCTCCCAAGAGACGATCTATCAAAGAATGAATGGTCCAGTGCTCATCAGGATCATAGAAACCATTCACGAATAGCTTCTGCAAGAATGCTTAAATCATCAAGAGCCCCCAAACTCGATGTAGGCTCCTCCTGGCAAGAGGCTCCCATCAAAGACAGGATATCGAGGATAACATCATCAAGTCATACAGTTGTTGTTGGTGGAGAGTTCAAGAGACTTCCGGATGTATTTGCGGTCCGAGAGTTCAAGAGACTTCCGGATGGAGAATCAGGGAGCATTCAAGATGCTTTCCTTTGCTCTGTTATTATGTTTCTGGATTCTCCATCCATCTGCTATCAACATCACCGATTGCTAGACTAATGCTTGAGTCTTTAAGAATTTGCTCATTCTTGCTTCTGATAATCAAATTTCAATGAACAATGGAGCCTTCCCAAATTGATTGACTTCAATTTCGGTGGTTGGGGAGAGACATCTTTAGGAAGATTGGAGACTTTCTTCATTGGCTTCGCCATTTGTGTTCTAATGATCAACCTTCAAGCTGTTAGGCTTTGAGTGAAGGTACTGGCTTTGAAACCAATTGTTGGAAATACTGAGAGTGGGGGTGAATCAATATTTATTTTCAATTGTTACTTTTACCCGTTAGATCACTTATATTTAGAACACAAAATGAACAATATAAATAAATGTTTTTGTTAATATAATCTTTACAATGAATCAAGTACAATATAGGTAGGGCTCCAGCCCTAGATGAAGACACCGATCTTCAATCTCCCAGGCTCCAACCTGTTGCCAAGCACCAACTTGGACTTTAGTGAGGCTCCAACCTCTAGGGCGTCGACCCTATCTTATCCAAGGCACCAACCTTGAGTTTAGGAGCACCAACTCCAAGGACACCAATCTTATATTTGCTAATTACCAACTTGGACTTTCCAAGGCACCAACCTTGTCAATTCTGAGGCACCAATCCCAAGGGCTCCAATTCTATGGCTTCACTTTGTAAAGTTATGTTTGGTTGCAATTCACGGCTCCCAAGGGTTTCTTCACCGAGCCCTGTCAATCTTCAGTTTCACTGTAGTCTTCACAGTACATCATCAATGACAACCTTAAATTAGAAGGTGTCATCACTGTTCTTCATGGTACCTATTCAAAATCTCCAAGGTCACCTCATGATGACTTCAATACATCATGGTCACCAATGGTGTAGTCAATACATCATGGTCACCAAGGGTGTCTCCAAGATTAGCTTCAATACGCCCACAAAGTAAGCCCACAAGTCAACTCAATCAAGCCCAACAAAAACTGCCTCAAATAAGCTCAACAATTTTTCCAATCAAGAATGCCTTCAAACACTTATGAACTGCCAATCCTGTGCTTCCAAAGTTTGTAATAAACTGCCAACTCAAGGTCTGCAATAGATATGTATCAAGCTCCAATTTGTCCACTGAATGTTCTTCAAAAGTTTCACTTTTCCAAAGTAATGTTCCAAGTGTCCTTTGTCCAAGGTTTCCTGATGTTTCCAATATGTGACTGGCCTTGGCTACCAATGTTTGACTGTAGCTACAGTCTTCCACAGGACTGCTCCATGATTTAAAAAATGATTTATCTTCAAAAAACACTTCACAGCCTAATGGTCTAACTGTCCAAGACTTCTTAGGCACTGTTCAAGCTTAATTGTCTGATATAGTTAAGGTCCAAGCTAGCTTCACTGTTTGAATTACTAACCATAGAATGTACCCAGGTCCGAAGCATCAATTGTTGAGAATTCTTTCATGATCTGTACCTTCAATCTGACCTTCCACAGGTGCCTTTCATCCACAGGTTGCTGTAGCATATATAATCCGAGCCTTTGACACTGTTTCCACAGGTGACCAAGGTTGTAACTCCAGGCTTCAAGGTATCACAGGCCTGTTTAAAGTTTATTACTGGTGAGTCTGAGCTTCACAACAACTCTAGCAAGAGACCAACCCATAATTCTTCTATTTTCGGCTTGCTGTTCCAGATTATCACCAATCCATAATCACGTTCCTTGAGAGTTCACGAGATGTGAACTGTTTTCTTCTCTTTGTATTTTTTCTTCCAGATCTTTTTCTTTCATGTTCATTTCAACGCATCAGAACTTATATATACTTGTATGCATATCATTTTAAATGGATGTCATCATAAAGAAAGCCGACCAGTAAATCTGACTAATCTTTTGGTGGAGTCGGCATGTAATTCGTTCATGGATATTTTTTATTAAATATGCAACATTCAGTGTATGATATATTTCAGAGTCTACACCTAGTGTCAAAGGTTTTTTTGGGGGAGAGACGTCATCTTTAGAGAAGGAAACATGATTTAGTGGAGCCCACAAATAATAGACATATTCAACGTTAATATGAAAGCCATACCTCCAGCGTCCAATGTGTGCATTGTTTAAATATGTATTGTTAGAAAGCAACGTTTTTAGGAGATGTTGTGGGGTCCATTACCTAACAATGTTACCTTTTCATTTGTTTTTTTAATAATGTCCCATGATTTTAGATTAGTGAAACATTCAAGTATATATGGCCCCTATATATATTCCTTGTATATATATATATATATATATAAATTTGAAGAGTTAGGGTATTGTTGAAATTAATATTTTTAAGTGTATAGGTAATAATACTTTTATAGTATATTGTGTTTGTAATTTGGGACTTAGTAACTTAGGGTTAGGGTTTAAGAATTTAGGATTAGGGTTTGGCCATAGTGTTTAGGGTTGTATTAACAAGTAGATTCATAATTAGAGGCTTTTCATTAGGGTATGTCTGGGGTTCCTACGTTAGATCATGCATCAATTATTTAGGCTTGTCATGATATAGATAGAGATATATAACTAGGGAATTTGCATCATCTTCATGACTTGACATCTTTATTGATGGTATCCTTGTCAAACAACAGTCCTGACATCATCATCTAGGACCAAGCATCTCAAGAATATTGACATCTCGATCAATGCCATATTGACATCAATGACAACTTTGATTAACAAGGGACTGCTAAGGAGATGTGGGATGTGTTGTCTACGCTGTATCAGGGATCTTCCAAGCAACGAAAGATGTACTTAGAGAAGAAACTAAGATCTGCACAAATGCAGAAGGGGAAGTTCATAGATCCATTCCTCACGAAACTTCAGGAGACCCGTGATGAGTTAGCAATTGTGGGGTCTACACCTCAAGGGTTCGAGTTGGTTAGACTGGCCCTCAATTCAATCTCAGATGAGTGGAAAGTCTTTATGTAGAATATCTTAGACAGGGTGACATTGCCAAATTGGGATGAGATGTGGTCAATTCTGAAGCAAGAGGAGCTGAGGAGAGACTTAGTCAGGTGTAAGCTTGACGGAAGCAACAATAGTGGGTTGAAGCCCAAGAAGTAGGATGAGAATGCAACCCTTGCATCCAAGGGACAACAGGAGCAGCGAAGGCGAAAGAAGGACATCTCGAAGATAAAATGCTTCAGGTGTGGTGAAATGGGTCACTACACAACATAGTGTCCTCTTTGAAAGAAGGACAAAGATGAGAAGCACAAACCGAAGGCTGCACCCATGAAGATCGAAGAGGAGGAATTTGCCATGACAACTGAGATACCTCTAGGAGGGAGGTGGGCTGATTTGGAGCTGTAGTTCGAAAGAGCTACAGATGGGTAGGATCCTTGAGGAGCTCACCTCTTGGATCAATTCCTTGCTACGGAATCCCAGATTAGTAGTAGTAAGATGGACCAATGCTTGTTGGTGCAGAGGAGTGCAGGAGTGACAGTTGCAGTGGCTAGGAGCGCCATAGACTAAGCAACACAAAGAAGAGTTGACAAGAGTGTAGATGGCACGCAACAGAGGTCAACAACAACACAGAGGATTCAGAGGGTCAGTGCAGAGACTAGCATCAGTCAGACTCCAACAACGAGATGCATCATACTGAACACCGATTCAGTAATCTGGGATGCTTTTCCATTGTTGATGTAGTAGCAACAACATTTGGAAAAGGTTGCAGGGCAAATGCAGTTGGCAATGGCAGTGTCAGCAGTAGCATGGATGCAGAATTGAGAGAGAGTTGTAGTACTGATGCAGTGTTGATAGTGGTAGGGTCAACAATAGTACAGATGCAACATTTGCGTAGTAGTTGGTGGATAGGATGTCAGATATCAGCGACGCAGAAGGAGATGTTACAAAACAAGGTGATGCTTCAGCAGGGTGCATTGCTAGAGCACATTCCTCGCTAAGAGGGAGTGTTGATTTCTAGTAGCATCGGATGTGCTCTAAGTCTCAAAATTTGCAGGGAGGCTTAGACACATGTATTCTCCAATACCGAGAAATCGTTTTGGGAAATTCCACTTGAAGACAGTTTTATTAAAATAATTAATTATTTTTAATGGGACCTTAAGTCTCAACTTAGGAAATTAAAATAATTAATGGGTATTAATCTAAACTGTGGGTGAAACTTCTAGAAGAAGGCGGAGATCAAGTCAATATGATCCTAGCCATTGATTAGAATCTAATCTGGGTCGTTGATTGATCAGCGAGAGGATTAGAAGAGAAGGCTTGATGGGCTCCAACAGAGGATTATAAGAGGATGTCAATGTAGTGATGGAGAAAACACTTGAGAGTTTCGATTTCTGAGCAAATCAATTTCCAAAGTAGCTGCAGTCAATTGTCAGAGAGAGAGCTAGAGATCGAAGCAGTGAGAAAGGGGCAAAGACGGTGAAGCCAAAGGAAGATTTCTAGATCTGGTGAGTGCATTTGCAGAGAGGCATAAGAGCCACAAAGATGTTGATGCTGGGGCAGTGCAATAGCCTCTAGAGGCAGTTTTGATTCTGCTGGGGAAAGCCGAGTTTCAGTGCCAAAAGCTAGACAAAGGTTCCGAGGGCGAGGAGAAACATTTTCCCAGACAACAACAGACTAGACGGCCTGAGAAGAGGCTGATCCAGACTGAGCGTAGAAGGGACTGTGCTAGGGTGACACAGAGCCAACACAGAGGTAGTTTGGACGACTCACTTGGAGTTGTAGTCAGAGCCCAGATTTGCTGGTGGGGTGAGGAAAATTCCTCACTAGATTTTTGGTAGTATTTTCTCTGCAAGATTGCTAGTATTCGACATCCAGATTGTACTCAGATCCGTGGACTTTTTTCCATAAATAACTGTGTTATTTTTGTGTGTGTGTGCTAGCATTTCTTCCAGTGCTTATTCTTCCGCAGTTTTATTTGTGTAGATTGCTGTGTGATTTATTCAGTATTTTCCATAGTGAACAACAAATAAATTGTTAATTTAAATTAACAATTAGGATAATAATTTCCAGTTGCTGCAATATGGTTCCAGTTTGGAATTTTCACATCTTCAGTTCTTTCTTGATGGATGCAATGTAATTTTCATTGTTCCTTATCATTAGAAGATCATCTACATACACCACAAAATATACAATTGTTTTGCCAACTTTCTTGGCAAACAAAGTTGCATCATCAAGATCATAGTGTTCGAAATTGAGTTTCAGAAGATGCTCAGTCAATTTCTCGTACCAGGATCGCGGTGCTTGTTTGAGGCCATGCAAGGATTTGACAAGCCTGCATACTTTGTGTTCTTGACCCTTCACAACAAATCCTTCTGGTTAGGACATAAAAACGTTTTATTTCAAGTATCCATTCAGAAAGGTTGTTTTTACATCCATTTGATGGACTTTCTAACCATTCTTCGCTGCCAAGGCAAAGAGAGTCGAGATGGTAGCCCATTTTGCTATGGGGGCAAAAGTCTCCTCATAATCGGCCCCTTCCTTTTATGCAAAACCTTTTTCCATGAGCCTATGCTTGTTAAGTGAGCCATCTGCTTTATACTTGTTCTTGAAGACCCACTTGCAACCTATCCTTTTGGTTCTCAATGGAGGATCAACCAACTTCCTTGTGCCATTCTTTATCAAAGCATCATATTCTTTCTGCATTGCTTCTTTCTATTCATCATGAGAAGTGACTTCTTTGAAGTAAGTTGGTTCGAAATCTATAGACAAATTTAGTTCACACTTCACAGTCATAAGTAACATCCATATCAACAGGTGAATCAAAATCGTCTACATCACCTCCATTCTGTCTAGCAGGGCTTCTTGTCCCTGCCTTTGCAACCTCATCAGGACGAAGGCTTTGAAGTGTCTTTCTGAGCCATTTTGGAGGACCTTTCTGAGATGGCCCAAGATGTTCAAATGACTGAGATGGGGTTGAATCAAGATTTAGCTTCCCAATTCCCTCAATCGCATCACTCAAAGTGTCTTCTTGATTAGTGGCTAGAGCTTCATGAGGGGGAGAGTGCTTTAGAAGGAGAGTCCACAAATTGATCTAGTATAGGGATCCCCCCTTCAAGAAGTGGAATCTCATTATCAAACTCTTGAAAAGACTTTGCATGCCTGGATGTGTCCGACCAATCAAACTACCGTTCAACAACATTGTCAGTCTTGGAAAATTTAAGAAAGATCACATCTCTAGATATTATAAACGTCTTATTTACTTCATCATAGAGATGGTATCCTTTGGAGGTATCTGATACCCCAAGAAGATACATTTTCGACTCCTTGCATTGAGTTTGTTTCTTTGTTCTTTAGGTATCAAGGCATAACAGGTGGAACTAAAAACCCTGAGATGCCTCGCTGAAGGAACGTGGCCATACCACATTTCATACAGAGCCTTGTTTTTAAGAGAATGAGATGGACACCTATTCATAATATACACAACACATAGAACTGCATCAGCCCAAAACATCAACTTAACATTCTTGAAAACATCATTGAACATACCATATTTAAGATTGTCCTGTTCATTCTTTCAGCTACATTGTTCTGTTGAGGATTATAAGGCACAATTGTTTGATGATTGATCCCATGTTGGCGAAGATAGTTTTCAAATTCATTTGATGTAGATTCTTTTCCATTATTAGTATGAATAGAGCCAATATGAGATTGTGTATCATTTTCATTCCATGCATGAAAATTCTTGAAAGTTTCAAAAGCTTCAAATTTGTTCTTCAATAGATATACCAGACACATTCTGGTGTAGTCATCAATAAATGTCATCATGTATTTATTACCATTTGCAAAAGGAACAAACATAGGGTACACAAATCAGAATGAATGAGTTCAAGCTTTCTATGTGCTCTAGAATGAGAATTATGAAAACACTGTTTGTTGTGCTTTACTATGATACAAGCATCACATTTGTAATGTTCCAAACTTGGATAAACAATGATATGTAAAGTGAAAACAATTGCAACACAAAAATTTAAAACATTCAACAAATACTCATAAAAACTTCAGAAGTAAGAACCAGTTGAGTCATTTTATTAATCCAATGGAGCAAATGCAATAGTATGGAGAAATGCACCTGGGCAAGGCAAGCGTGACAAAACCTAGGTGATAAAACAATGATAGCAGATGCTAATAATGACTGTTCCACTAATGTTCTGCACTGCCCATAAAACTGCACTGCTGGCTGGAAAGGAACTGCTAGAAACCCCACCTTTGTTGCTCATAAAATGCTGCAAAATTAACCCCAAGCTCTTTGACCAAAACCCAGAAATGGTTTTGTTTAGTTCCGCCCTCCCAAAATTGACCTCTAAGAGGCCCTACGCCCTCCAAAAATGCTGAAGCACACCACTTGCAAATATGCCAACAAAATCCTCCTCCAAGGCTCTGAAAAAGTAGCAATCTCCTCTACAATTGTTTCCCTTGTCACTCCCGACAAGGATCAACCACAATAGTTGAGTTTCCACCTCCCATGTGTGCACAATATTCTCCCTCTGCGCTGGCCCAGGAAGTGCGAGAGTCACACTAAATAGAAGCTCTCTCCTCTAGCTCCAAAACTCACCCAAATGACAACCAAACACCTAAGCCTCCTTTACGAAATTTCTCCCAGCCAAAGCTCCTCTGAAAGATATCACAATCACAACTCGTGCTCTCCTCATTGCGTCCTCCAGAAATACGCACCACCTGGAGACGATGGATGCAATTTTTGGAAATCACAATGAAAACCTCATTCAAAGGAATGTATATGAACCTCTCTAGGGTGGCACTCGAAGTCCCCCGAAGAAAGGGTGAGTTCTCTGCTTGAAGAACTCTTGCTAAACAACTAGTGACTTGGCTAAGCAGCTCGAGCAACCAAATAGAAATTCGATATGCCAAAAAGATGATCAAATGAGGAGCGCTGCCTTCCTTTTATAGATTTCGTGGAGCTCTTTTCCCTCCATTGTGGGTTCCTCACTTAACCAACGACTTCCCCTCTCATGCAATTCGAACTGGGGAGTGCGTATTTTCATAGTGTGGGTGGTCTCACGTGTAACTTAACCAAACCAAAATAACTTGCTACTAAAGTCTAAGTCTCCTAATAAAATCAAATGGGCCCCATCTCCTCCAAAATTGGCCCCAAAATGTAAAGATTAATCCCGTTCCAAATTAATTTAGGAAGGGACAGTACAACGTTGCTTAAGTTTCCTAGGACTGGTAGGCAAACTAGTAATACCATTTTTATTCAATAAGTGCAGACTGCCATAGTTCAAATGTCAAAATCTAGCATGCCATAAAAGACTTGATGGAAGTGTACCTTCATCATAGTGAGAACTGTATGAAATGTTTTATGCACGCGCAGAGGTTCCTTGCAGTTTCGATAGTCTTTCTTCTTCTATCCCAGTCATGACAAGTGAGTTGTCTGATGCTTTTTTTGACCTCAACTTTGCCATCAAATATCTGAATGGTGTGTCCTTGCTGGCAGATGTGGACAAAAGACGATGAGTTTCTCCGCAACTTCGGGAGGTATTGAACATCATGTAGAAGAATGTTTGGGAGACCAGGCAGTTTGAGCTTGATGGTACCAAGCCCTAATGGCTTGAGTTGTGACTTGTTTGCAAAGTAGACTGCTCCATCAACATTGTTAGTGAATTTTTCAAAAAAATCTCTTCTAAAAGTCATTTGGCAAGTTGCTCTCAAATCAAGCAACCAAGCATCTTTCCATGAAGCAAATGAAGCATTAAATAAGTCTTTAGTTACTCCAATGTTGCAATATGCCACAACATAATGAGCAGATTCAGGTGCTTGAGCTTTCCCTTTATCTGATGATTTTCCTTTCTCTTCATCCCTTTCTTGTTTAATCCTGTCCCATGAGAGCTTACATGTAGAAGCATCATATCCATTTCTATTACATCGTATGCATTGAAGATTAGGTCTTTCTCCTTGGAAAGGTTTGCCTCCTTTGCCTCTATTATTCTTCCTTCCTTGCCCTCTTTGGCCACCTCTTCCTCTAGAAGAATCCTGTGCTTGATTCTTTTCTTTTTGTGCAAGGCACACAACTTCTTTAGGAGATTGAGAAACTATCTTCTTTTTGACAAAATCCTTCTCTCTTTCAAGAAATTTCTCCACTCTCTCAACTAACTTCTCCACAAGAGAGTCAAAGGAAATCTGCTTAAGTTTTCCAGTAGCGTGTAATGACTCAAGATAATGGGAATAAGTGGGATATAATGCCTTGACAAAAGTTGTGAGAGGAACATCTATTTTGACACCAATGGCTTCTATATCATGCGTAATGGCTCTTATCGTAGAGGCTAAGGCAAGGGGATCATCATCCTTCAATTCTAAATTTGACAATTTGATCATCAATTTAACAACTTCAAGCTTAGAGTGGGAGTCATATAAATCCTTCGACTTATTTAAGGCTCCAAAAGCATTTGTGAATGGTGTAATATAACGACTCACCTATTCATTGACTAATGCCACAATCAAGGCATAGGCCTTACTGTTCTTGTTCTCCCATATGGTAAGTTCCTTGTCAGAAGTCGGCTTCTTAGGAGGATTGCCTCCTCCTTCGCAAGTTCCTTTCCACAACTCATTAAAAATAAAGGTATGCTTTATCTTCTTGGACCACTCATGGTAGTTATCTTTGCTAGAGAGAACTACTCCAACTATGGAGATGAGTGAATGCATCATAAGCTATGAATCGGCCTCAAAATAGTTACAATACTTGCAACAAAATTTTTTGACAATTCTTTGCAATAAAACTGATGTTTACGTTTAGAAGTGGGCTTCTAAGGAGGATTGCCTCCTTCTCCTTCACAAACTCCTTTCCACAACTTATTAAAAATAAAGGTATGTTTTATCTTCCTGGACCACTCATGGTAGTTCTCTTTGCTAGAGATAACTACTCCAACTATGGGGATGAGTGAATGCATCATAAAATATGAACTGGCCTCAAAATAGTTACAACACGTGAAACAAAAAAAAACTGATAATTCTTTGCAATAAAACTGATTGTCTTAAAAGAAAGGGCATCAACTAAGGATGTAGGCTCTCAATATTCATATACCATCCACCACATACTCCAACATGCCACTCACCACCTTCATAAAGGGCCTAACGCACATATGAATATGATATATGGTCATTATATAATATATGTATGCACCATGCATTACATATATACCATGACCTTCATATTACTTGAGCACACATTAAAACTCAAAACTTCAATCAAACTTCAATGCGCTCTCTAAAAAACACACGAGTGATTCATATAAAACAATGTATAAGCATTTACACCATTCACCATTTGCAATGCACGATCATAAAAAAGCAACCAATGCATAGTCATCACTCATGTTTACGTTCATAAAAAACTATTCGATGCAGCAACATGGGACCATTACATACAATGCTCAACTCATACTTGAACGCACAACCATTACATACCATTTGTTAACTCAAAGATTTCACTGCACCAAGTTTCATATTCGTCCTTATGCAACGATTCCACAGTCTTTCTAGCGGCCTTCAGTTCAATGCAGAGAGCAACACATCGTTCAATGCACAACGCACCAACATAGTTCCAACACACAATACTATGCACAATTCTATCTGTTCAACACACCACGGGCTCTGGAAAACTATGTAAACGACCCACACTGCAATAGAGCACCAAATGGACTATTCGCACGGATTATTCACATGGAATTTTGCAAGGAACAGAGGCAAAGCAAGGAATGACTAGAGGGATAGAATGTGGCAGAGAAAAATAGGAGTTGCAACAAAAAGAGACTAATTTTGGTTCTGTGCTCTAATACCATGTCAAGCCAGGCATTGGTAATTCCGAATGCGACTTATGTAATTGCATTAACCAAAACATGCATATATACATGAGTGGAGAGACTCTTGGGTTTCCAATTCCAAGGTCTCTTGGTTTTCTGCATTTCAAAATGAAATATTAAACAATTTACAATATTTACAATAATCCCAATCCTTTCGTATTAGGTGTCAACACTTGTATTACCGGTTATATCTCAAGGGTTTAGAGCTTGCTTGTTATGATGTAGCATTTTTATCACACCTTTAAGACGAGTCAGTTTATCGTTCATTGGGTTGGGACATGCACGGGTTCCTTTTTGATGTAATGGAGCATATTGTGCTTAGGAATTGGGTGATGACCATATGAGGTAGGTAGAGCTCATGCTAGAATTTTGTCCACGTGCTAATATTATGTCTCAACCATCTTTTGCATTTTGATATTCTTTCAGTTTTTTTGATGTGGCCATGATATGATTTTTCCTTTTCTTTAGCTACATCAACCTCATTGGGCAAAGTTTCGAGGTCAAGAACCAATGGCAAGTTGTACCTTAAGAATGGAGGTGAGATATGGGGCTTGTAATGTGGGTGTTAAGTATGATATAGGGAAGATGGAACATGCTATCTCAATCATGGCTTTCTAGGTATTGCCCCTCCTATAACCAAAGGGCCTTAAGGGAGCTCCCACTAGACTAGGGTAAAAGATTAACCCCCCTAGTAAGGGAAGAGAACAAGATTATGGTGAAGGTCTGTCAATCTTCCATATGACCCCATTATCCATACCAAATGCCGAAAACAAACAAGTATAAGCACTCAATTGCAAAATGATCAAAGTACCTTTTGAATGGAAACCCACCTTCACCCAAGTGTCAATGACGGGTGGTGAGAGGCACACGACTGATGCAAATGGTAGAGGCACATGGTATGTCATCATCTATTGATGGGTGGTAGGGGTTGTTGGCTGTATGGCTGATTGACTGGCTGTCAAATGTAGGAGAAGATTTTCCTCCTATGGGATTACCCATTTTAGTGGGTAACAGTCCCATACCAAGGAACTGTGCACCTATGCAATTATTTTTGGGACTAAAGTAAAGTAAGGTTTCAGCATGTAAAAATTCTCTTTTTCAGTATGGATGTTCTTGTTTACACCATGGGGGTGGGGTGGGGGGGCGCAGTTAAGCTATTTCTGCCTTTTGACTGCTTCCTTTTGCTGTTCATCTTACTGAAACTCTCGACAATTATTATCTTTATTAACTCTCCATTATTTTTTCTTTGTCTAAACTGCTTCAAAGTTTAATTGGAAACTAGATGTTTAACAATGCTTAATTGTTGACACCTCTGAAGAACGTTGCTGGTAAGCTATGTTATGTAAGCCACCCCTACATAGGGAGAAAACATCCTTGCAAGATCTTGGTCTTGATTTTGGAAAAGGGATCCTTGTTTGAAGTATTAAATTTCGCTTAAAATTTAAGTTTGGTACACTCAAATGCATTATTGGTCTTGGTCCCTAACGAGTGGTTGCTTTCACTAGAATCCATGTTGTTCTTGTTAGGTGGTTTCGCAGCCCAGGCCTTGGGC
>APFE031129632.1:3321-27355 GCA_000404065.3 Pinus taeda
TCTCCGAGAACAAGTGCTTGAACAAAAGGTCAAATTGGAGTATGTTCCCTCTAAGGAACAAATTGCTGATATTCTCACTAAACCACTGCCCAGGGAGACCTTTGAATACCTCAGACAAAAGCTGGGGGTAGTTGATGCATCATCTTGTTGTTGAATCTTGCATGTTTCAGAGATTGTTGTACGCAAGTTTCATATGGGGTATACGCGTACATACGCTGGTTTATGTGGGTACCGTCAACTTAAAGAAAAAAAAAGGATGAGAAGAGTCTGATATGGGTCTGTCAGAGACCATATGGCACAGGTTCAGAGGGAGCATATATTCTTCTAATAATGCATTGTTGGCATTATTGTAGAAGATCTTGGTTCAATTCTTCAGTTGTTTTGATGTCAGGAGGAGAAAGTGTAGAAGGAGAACATGGGTACTGATCTATGATTGACAATTGTTGCTGATATTATGTCTTATATTTCTTTCGTCAAGGTCATGTAACGGTCTGTCTTGCTGGCCCCACTATGCCTCGGATGGATAATGTAATGTGCTTATTATATCATGTATCCCCTCTTGGTTGGGAGTTGTATGTATGAGTCTTTGGTGATAGGAAGGTTAGTTATGATGTATAAAGTTAGATTTCTTGTAGAACATCTTCTTGCAGATCTTTCCTATATGTCAGGGGGAGCTTGGATAGCACAGCAAAGTAGATATTTCAGCATGTACTCAGGGGAAGCATAACCCTTTGCCCTTGATGTCAAAGGGGGAGGAAAGACCCTAAGTGACTTTGGGTTGCCATCAAGTCTAAAGGGGGAGATTGTTGGCATTATGACACAGGTTTGGCACAGGTTTGGCTCGATGACATAAGTGTTGTCCTTGATGGCAACTCACTCAAATAGTAGATCACAAGTTCAGGCTCTCAAAATAGTAGAAAATGAAATACCTGCAGGTTCCTGTTCACAAAGTTACGGACATTGGCAAGTTCTGTAGGTGCGCCGATCAAAAGGTGCGGACATATTCGCAGGTGTACCGAACAAAATGTGCGGACATAAAGTAAACGCACTTTCATGCAGAGAAAGACGCGCGCACGTGGGAAATCTTATGGTTGGTCCATGATATTTAGTCCGACATTTTTGATCCTATGGTTTTGGTCCGTGGTTTTGCATCTAAAGTATTGAACCCAAGTTTTGGGTCTCTAGTATTGGATCTCTATGGTTTTGGACCATGGTTTGAGTAAGGCCTAGTTTATAAAAAGGAGAGGAGATCATTTGCTGAGTACATATGTGTTGAATATCTTAAGAAGAGCAAGATCTGAAATACTGGTGATCGTTTGGTGAGTTATAGCTGGACTTGAATGAAGGAGAAACCTAAGCATTATAAGACGGATCTACTGAAGGGTCGAGATCTCTTTGGCGCATGATCAGCTCCGTAAATCTGATAGTCTGGGGTATAATTGAAGTCTGATAAATTGTCTATACCTGCAGGTTCGGCACAGCGCAGGTGCGGATACCCGCAGGCTAGACACAGCGCAGGTGCAGAGACCCACGGGCTAGACACAACGCAGGTGCGGAGACCCGCAGGCTAGGCATAGTGCAGGTGCAGATATACACAGGTTTGACACAGTGCAGACGCGGATACCCGTAGGCTCGACACAGCGCAAGTGCAGATACCCGCAGGCTCGACACGGCGGAGTTGCGGATACCCGCAGGTTTCTATTGGTGAAGTTGCAGACTTTTCTTGAAATATGTTTTAGTTGCTTTTGTCTATTACTGCAGTGTTCAGGGTTCTGAATTGGTGTCTGGTTGATGTGTGTTGAGAAATTATTGATTCAGCATTTGTACAAGGAATTTGGTTGATTGCAGATGTATTTGATGTTTGATTGATATTCATGGATCCAGTTTGAAAATTTATCAAGCGTGGTCCCTGGGAGAACGAGAGAAGGTTGTAGCCTTCTGCAGGTTGAAGCTTGCGTGCTGGTATAAGACTGCACCAGTACATAATCACTGTAAAAAGAAGATTCTAATTGAAATAAGATAAAGACATATTGCAGCAGGTGGTTTTCACCAACATTGGGTTTCCACCTTATATCTTGTGTTCCTTGGTGTGACTGTCTACTCTATTTTTCCTGTTCCTGTTTACTGTTATATGGTTCTGACACACAGATTAATGATCAACATCTGAAGAATAAATTAAATTATAAGTCTGGACGGTATACGCAAGTTTCATTAGTCAGATCTGCAAATTGAAAAAGAATTTGATATTACTGATTCACCCCCCCTCTCAGTATTATTTTCAACACAAAATACCATGGACCAAAAACCATCGCACACAAAACCATTTGCAAAAACCATGCACAAAACCATAGGTAGGTTTTCCCACCTAATATAGGGTCCAAAAAAAATTTCCAGGGGCACTGCTCCAAACCCCGTAAAGGGGGGGTACTGCTCCCCTCAAACCCCCCATACAAGGGGGGCTACCATGCCCCCTCTAACCCCCCCGTTTAATTGCTGGACTAGTCATGGAAAGAATATAACACAACCCAACAAGAGAGACAAGTCCTACCTTCCATATAGGACTTAGAACCAGATACTTATGACAAATTTGCAGAGGAAATAGTTTTTCAAAAGAGATACCAAACTATAAGATAGGGGGAGCATGACCTTTGGCAAATTAGGTTGAAAGAACAATTTCCAGTGAAGCAAAATGGTACTTCAAGAAGGTAGAGGAAAAAATTCCTCACCTCATTCAATAAAGCTTTAACGGACCAACATTGTCCCTAAATGGGGAGCTATGATAAATATTGGATCATTATATTATTTCCCATCTATATTAATGCTTTAAGAGTGGAAAAACTTGGAAGAATTAGCTTGTAAGAGCTTTATAATGATGGGTCCCAATTGGATGAATTGGGGTATGAAACCTTCTGGAGCCATTTTGAGTCATCAAAAAGAAAATTTTGGGACAAGCAATTCCTAATTTAGTGTTAAACCAAAATATCTTAATATACACTCAAGTAACTTTCCAAAAGAGAAATAATCACATCAATTAAAGTTAGTATGCAAAAGTTATGCCTCACCATGTTCACCACCATGGTACTAGAGGATGCCACATCAACCCCATTACTCATGCATATGGGGCTAGCCACGTGGGAAATTTCAAGATGATTATTGAAGGTCCAAATCCGTAATTCTAGTTAAGGGTTGAGGGATTCAATACTTACCCCTAGTTGGATAACTAACTATGTTATATACTAGGTTGCTAGGAGCAATAGTGGTTCCATTCTACATTATTATATTTTGTTCCATAGTTGAGCAAAGCAACTAGAAGTGGGAACTTAAAGAGAAAAATAGGAGGGTTTAAGCTTTTATAGTAGCCTTAGAGGCCACATGGGTGAGGTGACTTCATAAAGAGTACCTCTTTCTTTGTATTTGTAAATTTCCATACTAGAGAAAAGAGTGCAGAGAAACATCACCTTCTAACTAGGTTTTCTTTCATAAGGGTTCCCAAGGTAAAACTTATGTTTATTTGTGGATGGTGTGTGTGCATGTATTTTTCGATTCTCTAATATTCTAATTTCATTTATTTCATGTGTTTAAGTAGAAAATTAGTAACTAAAGAATATGGGATCTAAAGGAAATTAACCTTCATAATATAAATTTCAATTCTTTTATTACATTTGTTGTGACAAACTATTCCAGTAGAATATCCATGGTAACATAGATATCAATCATATGTCCCACACTCCATAGTTCTTCATAGTACTTTTCTCTTCATGTTCAATTTAACAAAGTCCAATTATGCTAGTGGGATTAATGTTTGGAACAACTCCAATGAATTCAAGTATTTTAGGTAGAAAATGCATGTAATTTGGCCTCGCTTTCATTCTAGCTATAGTTTGGGTTGGATAGTTGACTGGGTTCCCTAGTTTTTTGTCTTCCATGCATGGTAAAGAGGAGCTCTCCATAAAGACCTTGTGTTGCTCGAAGGACTCCTTGAAACCTTCACTTTGGAAACTCTCAGGAATTTGTGTATTATGGAAGAGCATTGGCACTCTAGTTGTTGTATTCCTTGTGAGATTTCAAACTTAAAAGGTTTAGAGATGAAATGTTAGGAAAATTGAGAATCTTCGCATGGTTCTTTCTCACCTCAGAAGAAAAAATATGCCTCAAGTTAATTATTAAAAGGCCAAGAGTGAAGAATTATTTGAGATAGTAATTTAGTAGAACCAAAAGACTAATACTTTGGAAGTAGATTTAAATATGATATACTAGTTAGTTCCCATTTTGGATAGAACCTCTTAGTCTTGAATGTCTTATCCAATGATCTCTAGTGGATCTATCAAAATTGTACTCAAAGAAGAAGAAACATTTCAATGAGTTTATAAAGATATGTCAAATGTGAATCTAGCTCCCAAGCTCTCTCTTTAGGTAGATATCAAGCAATATGCCATCAGTGGCCACATTTTCTTTTAAATATCACGTTCCCTTATGTTTTGTAAAATAATATTAATTTTAGAGCAATTTATCACGTTTTATGCTAACAAACTCTTTAGATAATATGTTAAAACTTTTAAATTCTTCCCGACAATTAGCATTTTTTTTAAATGATGTGTTTGAATCCCTGTCATGAAACAACTTATTACTATCTTGCATCATTTCAAGTCACAACTCCCTTTAAAATAAATTAAAAACTAGTTTTTTTTTAATTAATAGTTATGTTACTTCGAGCCAAAATAAAACAATAATAGATATTCAATGAACAAATTAAAAGTGAAATTTAAAAAATTTAAAATATAATAAATTTTAAAAATATTAAAAATATACTATATAAAATAATAATAAATAAATAATTTAAAAATATATATTAAAAAAAGAAATGATATATTTGTGTATGGGGTAGAATACACAGTGATGGGATGTATTGTTAAGTGATTCTGTGAAGGTCACCGGTTCGAAATTCTGTGGGAAAAAGTCTAACTGTGTTAAGGGTTGGTGTGACCTAGGCCAGGTGCGATCCTCGGGTGATTTTGAAGACTTAGATGCCCCAGAATCATAATTTTACAAATCAAACATGATGTAATTTTTAGAAAACACAAATCACTTGAAAAATAATAATAATAAATGATATATTAAAAAATATGAGTTATATAACCGACTACCAAATCAGGCCCATGGTAGAGGGGTAATGTCTCCCATTGTCCCTATGCCCCTTTGTGTTTTTTTATTAAGTATTTTTTTTAATATTGATAATCTTTAAATTGAATTATAATTTATATTGATTTTAAATTTAAATTAGAATTTTATTTATATATATAATATATATATATATATTTATATATATTTAAATTATTTATTATTTTAAAAATATTTTATTGGTATTTTTTTGTTATATTATTATTATTAAAATTTTTATGTTGAATGGTTTTTAAATATTTTTTAAAATTTAAAGTTTTAATTAATTTTGTATTTAAGTTTCATTTTCTTTTTTTAAACTATTCTTTTTATTTTTTAATCTTGTTTTCCATACATTTTAGAATGAATGTATTTTTATATTTTTTAAATGGTTTTTTCTTGCTCCACATATACAATTTTCTATCCTTGTAAATTATTTTAAAATAAATAAGTAATAATTAAACAAAAAATATGTAATGTTATTATTAGATTCACAGTCGATTTTATGTTTTTTATTTTCAATGGTACTGATGGTGAAGGGCGTAATATCAATTAATTGATACTTACAACTCCAAATATAAAATGCATAGTCTAATTAATAGAGGAAATTACCCTTTTGAGCATTTATTTTGGCAACTTTGTCCAGATTTTGATATAAGTTCTTAAAAATCATAAGTTTAAGCTTTTTAATTTGTAAAGATAGAGTGCTATAGAGTTTTTTAGATTCTTAATCCATTTATGTATTCAAAAGTGCATTTTAAACAACAAGAAATCACAATATCACTAAAAATGGTATTCACAGTCAATTTTATGTTTTTTATTTTTAGTACCAATGGTCAAGCCTATAATGTCAATTAATTGATACTTACATCCCCAAATACAAAATACATAGTCTAATTAATAGAGGAAATGACCCTTTTTCTGAGCATTTTTTCTTGGCAACTTTGTCCAAAATCCAATATAGATTTTTGAAAACCATAATTTTTAGTTGTTTAATTTGTAAAGATCAAGTGTTTCAGGGAGTGTTTAATCCATTTATGTGCTCAAAATTGCATATTAAACAACAATAAATTACAATCTCACTAAAAATGGTATTGCTAGATTTTGGCCAAAAAAATCATTCATCTATAAGTTAGACTGTGAAAATAATAAATAAAATAAAACTAAAGTTGGACAAATTTAACACACAAAAAAAGTATTAAAAAAAAAGGTAGGAAAATTTGAAGTGTTGTGTTTTAGGTTTTTTTGTAGTCATAATATAAGATCTTTAATACCATGGTTGAAAATGTTTAAATTTTAACTTGAAAAAAATGGGGTGATGTTGCATCACCACTTTTGTATTTCAACATGTTTTTTCATGTCTTTCATAGTCATGATATTTGGTCTTTAATGTCATCATTGAAAACTGTTTGAATCTTAACCATGAAAAAAGGAGAGGTGATGATGCATCACCACGTTTACATTTCAGCATAACTTTTCATTGTTTTCATAATCATGATATTTGGTTTTTAATTGCATGGTTAAAAATGATTGAATTTTAACCCTGAAATGAAAATAAAGTGATGTTGCATCACCACTTTTCAAAATTAGCACAAAATTTATGATTTGATGACCCCCCAAAAAAAAAGAAAACTTGGTAAAGTTCTCATTAAGTTGGCAACATTGTTAAAGAGTAGAGTGTGAAATAATTAAGGTATTCATTTTTTGTGGTAGCAGTTTTAGTTATGTTGCCCCTAAATAAAACGTCAAGTTTTTAGTCTTCTTCTCAACAAGTTGGTCTTATTGTTGCCTTAGGAGTTAAACCTTGATCTTGAAGATTTTGCTCCTTATATTGACCACTCTTTAAATCACTATGGAGAATATGTTGGTGCATCTTATATTGTATATTTGCATCATTATTTCTTTTCATGTCAAATGCCACTCGAATAACCATTATGTCATGCTTATTTTTCAAGGATTGTCTTTAAGCCAATGTCATTCATTCCTAAGAATTATTGACCATTCATGTTAGCCTTCCCTATTGTCAAGTTATTATCAATTTCATCAACAATGCAGATGATCCTCATTGACTTCTCATTTGTGGGTAATCTCTTATCAACTATGACACATTTATCTAAGAGGTTAAGTCTCGTGGAAAATTTTAGGGGCTAATATTCGTAGATGGGCTAATTTTCCATAGTTTTTTCAAAAAATTGATTCACCATATTTCCATTTTCTCTAAAATTTATTCGCTCACACTTTACAATATAAAATTATTTTACCTTAAAAATTGCTATAAATTTATAGAGAATGATATGAAATCATTAGAAATTTGAATATTTTTAGAAAAATATATCCAAACATTACATTGTGCATATTAGGGACTATTAAGAGTCACCAAGGTTTCTAAACATTAAGAAAAAAATCCTGCCTTAAAATTTTCCTTGATTGACACCCTAGGCCTATTTTCACAACTAGTAGGTTACTTTGTTCTTATTAGATGACATTTTATTAATGGTTGTTGACTAAGTGGTTTCCCATTTGTTAGTGAGTGAAAAACCTCCATTCACATATTGGGATTTATGTTGTACTTTGGTTTTCATTTTTATCATTGGTGGAATTCCTCACCTTTGTCAACAACTTCCATTATTGGTTGTTGCTTAGACGGTCTCTTCTATGCACTATTTGCATCTTGTGCGATTGAGAGATGAACTAGGTTGTTTGCTCCTCAGGGATTTTTGCAAGACTATCAAATCATAATCATGATGTTTACTGATGTTGGATGAAGGGGGATGCATTAATGCCCTCCTTCTAATAGTTCTCTTCCTAACACTGACTCATTTTCTCTAGGCATTAGATTTGGATATGTCGTAATATCTGGGGACTTGTATTCGTTGGTGGTAGGTTCTCTCACTATTAACAATGGAATTACATAATTGTCCCATGATTGATAGATTCTACAATTTTTTTATGATGACACATTTATTCGCACTCGCTGGAATGTACTAGTTACCTTGACATCTACTTATCATTATAGGTTTGTTGTCTCATATTTTTTAATGGTATACATAAATACTTTGTAATGAAATGATCTCTCACATGTTTGACATCAACTCATTATTCACATGTTGTAGGTTTATACCATTGGTGGATCTAGAGTGAAGATTTTGGGTCATAGTCACATCTTCTCTTCATGTTATTGCTTGAATTACACAAGGGAATATTATTTACCCACATAACCTTGGTATGTTTGGAGAAGCAATGGTTCATTTAACAGTTCAAGTTATTCTTTTGATGTACACTAATACATAGATCCACTTTGTATTTGCTCGTGGCTATGATGTATTTGACATGAATCTATTGAGTATCTTTTTCATGGTGTTTGTTTTTTCATTTTATCTACTTAATGGATCCATGGTGTACTTGATTTGGTAGTCGTGTTCTTTCATACTTGAGCATAGGTAAGCCCAACTTGGGAAAAAATCCCTATGATACTTTCGTTTTATTGTAGTTGCTTTTCTATTATGAACTTTAAAAAACTCCACTTCATCACACTTATTATCTTCCCCCATGATTTTTCAATTATGTCATCCATCAAATCCCATTTTTAACTCACAGATTAAAGGGAACCATTATAATATCTATTGAAACCACCATGTACTACATGTTCAATTGACCACCATATTGTTAGAACCTAGCAATATTGAGAGGGATGGGGGGAATAAATATTGCACAAATATTACCAAATTTTTCCAAGAAATGAACTTTTAATAATTGAGAACTAAACAACACATGCAACATATCAATCACAAACAACATCATATAAAGGCACTGATATTTTAGGTGGAAGCCTTCCTGGTGTAGAAAACCACCAAACTATTTGTTGCTTCTTATCTATATTAACTTAAGAGTCTTCTCAATTACGATATTCAACTAGCCAGTACTAGAAAGGACCCACTACTCCTTAATAATGAAATTTGTTGGCCACAACCAACTTGGAGCTACAACTCCTAAAATAATATGGAAAAATTCCACTTGCTTGAGCCCACAACCTCAACAAACAAATAACTCTAAAGTTTACAAGGCAATTCCAGATTGATACAACTATTGCAAATACAAAATATAACTCTTGTAAATAACCCTTCAGCTACCACTAAACATTAATTTTCTAAATTATAGACAAGTTCTCACTATAATTACTCAATCCAAATCTTCAATCCCTACAAAAAAATAGGAATAACATCTGCAATTTGATATTTGAAATGGCTTGCTAAAGTTATGCATTTATCTTCTACAACCATTGAATATTGATCCTTCTCCACTTAATAAACAATACATTTCATCTCTCACACACACAAAAAACCAACCTCAACTCTTCAAAACAATCTCCTGAAAGTAATTTTTTGGAGTGATTAAATTAATAATTACAGGCAGAGTAATGGGAGTTAAATATCTTTGTTCATATGATATAGATTTGGTCTAGTTCATATAACTTTGCTCCTTGACTCGATCCACCACTACCTTCATTAAATGAGTGATATTTTTCCACTTTGATCATATTCTAGATGAAAGGCTAACTACCTCCAACTATTTGACCATTTACCAAACACAAAAACCATAGGAAATACCCATGGAATTAACATGAGTGAGCACATAATTTGGAAAAATCCACTAGATGGAATTAACACACCCTTTACTCATAGAACCTATGTTATAATGATGGTAATAGATTTGAGAGGTGCATTATAATTCTCTATATTCCACTATGCACTTGTGTTACCTCATATAAGTATGCCTTCTTCAACCATGTTTGCAGCACAACTTTAGGTGTAGGCTATAGACATCATGACAACCATATAAGATAGTTTAGACATTACGAAAACTAAATAAATGCATACACAAGCCCAAATACAATGCATACAACTCATGATTACAAGGCACACACTAGGTGGCATTAGTGGCAGCATTAAAATGTCAACAAGCTCCCCCTTTGATATTGATGTGAACCTGAGCCTGATCTTCCCCCCTGAAATTAACATCTAAAGGTGAGTGCAATATTTTGTCCCCCTTTGACATCACTGGCAAGGGTAATTACATGGAAAGGAACAATACATAAAAGTGCAAGATACAATTCCATATTTAACATACCCCCCTGAGGGGTTGTCTCAAACACTCCTGTTTATTTACTAAACACTCTCCCCCTGCATGAACGAGAAAATATGCACCTTTGAGAAATGAGAAAGAAGAAGCAGGAAAAAAATTTCATATTGCAATGAAATACATGTGTCCAAGTGACCACCATCAACTCTTTAATCTTTTTGCGGTTGATTGAACCAACTTTAAGACAACTGCTAGCTCCATAAAAAACCTTCTCAATGCTCTTTAAAGGGCACCACACCCATATGTTTTTTAAGATGCTCAAAATGATCCCTTGGAAGTGGCTTAGTGAAGATGTCTCCAATTTATTCATTTGTGGCTACATACACCAACCTTACAACTTTATTGACCACCTGATCTCATAGAAAGCGATGCTTGATTGGTATGTGTTTTTTCTTGGAGTGAAAGACTAGATTTTTGGAGATGTTGAACGCACTAGTATTGTCAACCATGATAGGAAGAGGATCAATATAATCAACCTTCATATCTTGAAGAGTTTTCTTCATCCATAGTATGTGAGTGCAACTAGTGGCTGCTACAACATATTCAACTTCAACAATAGATAACATGGAACTTTTCGTTTTGTTTTCCCAAGAGACCAAGCAACTTCCTAAATATAATGTTTCTCCAGAAGTTATGTTCTTGTCATCAATGCTACCTATCAAGTCCGCATCAGTATAAGTAATCAAACTGAAATCTTTACCTTTAGCATATCATAAGCCATAGTTAAGAGTGCCTTGGAGATATTTGAAAAAACTCTTAACTGCCTTTGCATTTCTCTCCTTGGGATTAGCTTGAAAGCTTGCAAAAAAACCTACATCTTGCATTATGTTAGGCTTATAAGTTGTTAAATACAATAAGCTCCCAATCATTGAATGATAAATGGATTGATTTACCTCAAGAGATTCATCTTGCTTACTCAAATTTCAGCTAGTCACCATAGATGTGTTAATCGGTTTGTTATCCTCCATGCCGAATTGATTGAAATTATCTCTTATCAGTTTGAGTAACTTGGAACCCAAGGAAGAATGTCATCTCACCCTACATGGAAATTCCAAACTCCTTTTGCATATCTTCAACAAATTTGTGGCCCATCTCCTCCAAATCGCTCCCAAAAATGATATCATCTACATACGCAACAATAATTAGAAAATGATCACCTTATAATTTGATGTATAAATTGTTATTTGTTGATCCTATTTTGAAGCCTTGTTGTATATGTTTGCATAAATTTTCATACCAAGCTCTTGGAGTTTGTTTCAACTCATAGAGAGCATTTTTCAACCTGCAAACCTGATTCTCATAATCAATTAACTAAAATTCTTCTAGCATTCTATGTAAACTTCCACTTCTAGGTTACCATTCAAGAAGGATGACTTGACATCCATTTGATGGAATTTTGCATTCTTATAACATCCAAATTCCTAGAAAATTATAATAACATATAATCAAGCTACCAGTGCAAAGGTCTTGTGAAAATCAACACCTTCTACCTGAGTATATTCGTTGCATACTAGTCTTGCTTTGTTTCTCACAACTGTACCTTCTTTGTTGAGATTGTTCTTGTAGATGCACTTGGTTCCAATAATGTTCTTGTCCTTTGGCCTTGGTACACGCTCCCATGTGTTGTTCTTCTTAACCTGATCTAAACCCTCATTCATGGCCTTGATCCAATTCTTATCTTCACTAGCCTCACTAAACTTGGGCTCTACTTGGGACACCAAAGCAAAATGTTCTTGGTTTGAACTACTCAACAATTTTCTCCTTGTTTGCACTCCCATTTCTTTGTTCTCAGGATTTGGATTTTCGGTTGCTTCTTTTGTATGTGAATTGGTGGAGCCTTCTTTGTAGATGGGGTATTCCCTTCTTCTTCCTCTTCCTCTTCCTTGTTTGACACTCCTTGGTCCTCATATTATATGATATCATAATCAATTGCAACCTCTTTAGAGCCTTCATATTTGGGAAATGCCTCATCCACTACAATATCAATGCACTCCAATACCTTTTTGGCCCTCTTGTTGTATTATTTGTAACCCTTTATTTTTAAAGAATAACCAAGAAAAACACATTCATCGGCTCGTGAATCAAACATTCCAAGATTGTAATCATTCCTCTTTATGTAGCACTTGCTCCCAAAGACTTTGAGGTAATCTACTCTTGCCAATTTCCCTTTCCATAGCTCATAAGGAATTTTATCACTATTTGGCCTAAGGAGGATCTTGTTGGCCAAATCTATTGTTGTTTGCACAAATTCTCCCCAAAAGGTATTAGCAACACCAACCTCATCCCTCATAGCCCATGCCATGTCTTAGATTAACCTATTCTTCCTCTCCACCACTCCATTTTGCTGAGGTGTTCTAGCAATTGGGTATTTCCTCTTAATATTTTGCTCGTCACAAAACTCTTAAAATTATTTTGACGTGTACTCACCTCCTCTCTTAGATCCCAAACCATGATCTTTAGGTCTTTCTTATTCTCAACTGGTGCTTCTTCTTCTCTATTAATTTAAGCATCTTCTTAATTAAAATCTTCAACTAACCACTACTAGCAAGGAGCCCCTACTCCTTAATAACGAAATCTATTGGCCACAACCAACTAGGAGCCACAAATCCTACAATGTTATGGCACACATCCACTTGCTTGAGGCCACAACCTCAACAAAAAAATGACTCTAAAGTTTACAAGGAAATTATGGATTGATATAACTGCTGCAAATACAAAAGATAACTCTTATAGATAACCCTTTAGTTGTCACTAAACACTTTTCTAAAAGATAGAGCAGTTCTCTACAATAGTTCCTTAAGCCAAATCTTCAATCCCTGCACAAAAATCTAAATAACATTTTCTATCTGATCTCTGAAATGATTTTGTGAAGTTCTACACTGATTTGCTACGACCACTGAAGATAGAGCTTTATCCACTTAACACACAATGCATATAATCTCTCTCTCACACACAAAAGAACCAACCTCAACTCTTCAAAACACTCTCATATAAGTATTTTTTGAGAGTAATTAAAGTAGTAATTGCATGGAGAGTAATAGGGAGCTAAAAATCTATGTTCATATGTTACAGATTTGGTCATGCTCATAGAAGTTTCCTCCTTGACTCAATCCACCACTATCTTCATTGAATGAGAGAGATTTTTCCACTTTAATCATCCTTCTCGATGAAAAGCAAACTTCCTCGAACTATTTCACCATTTACCAAATACAAAAACCATAAGACATACTCATGGAAATAATCTTAGTGCACACATAATTTGGAAAATTCCACAATTCCACTAGGCAGTAACACACCCTTTACTCATAGAACCTACATTTTAACGTTGGTAATAACTTGGAGAAGTGTGTTATAGCACTTTGTCTTCCACTATAAACATATGTTACCTCATATCAGTATGCCTTCTTCAACCATATTTATAGATCACTTTCAAATATAAGCATAAACTTAATGATAATCATCTAAAAACATTTAAACATTATAACAACTTGCTAAAAACATAAATAAAACTCATTACAACATATACTGATCTTATACAAAACATACACTAAATAACATCAATAGAAACACTACAATGCCAACCCATATACCTTGCTTACAATCGTGGCTTAATCTAAAACCACCTCAAATAATACCCTTAGCAATCCACATTCTCTTTTCCCTATTAAAAAAAATGTGTACATGCCTTTCCCTCTTAAAAGAAATGTGTACAGGCCCTTTCCTTCTCATAAAACGTATGTATACCTCAAAAATGCGATTAAAAAATATAAAATCTTGAAAAATAACGCACTCCTAAATAAGATTTATGGAGTAATTACACTTTTAACTCCTAAAATCTATTCCCAACTAAGTGAACCAACTTAAGATTATGGGTACAATGTGGATGGAGAAGTTAGGGACCAATATATTGATATTTGTGCCATTCATTAATCCATTGTGAGGTGGATTGATGGTTGAATCAAACAAGATAATGTGGAAGGAGAAGATAGGCACTAGCATATCGACTTTTGTGACACTAGTGAGGTGGATTGATGGTTGAATCAACAAGATAATGTGGAAGGAGAAGATAGGCACTAGCATATTGACTTTTGTGACACTTGTGAGGTGGATTGATGGTTGAATCAACAAGATTATGTGGAAGGAGAAGATAGGCACTAGCATATTGACTTTTGTCACACTTGTGAGGTGGATTGATGGTTGAATCAACAAGATAATGTGGAAGGAGAAGATAGGCACTAGCCTATTGACTTTTGTGACACTAAACATGTGTTCATTGTGAGGCGGGTTGATGATTAAATGAACAAGTAAACAAGTTTAGAGTATTAGGAAATTAACATCCTATGGATAACGAGGTAGTCAAAAGTGGTAGGAATCTAAAAAAAAAATCAAAATTTTTTATACAATTATATTTTTTTTTGAATTCTAGAACACCTAATTTTTGATTTAAACATTTAACTTAAATTAAAAATCCTTACTAAATTTATTTTAAATATAACCAAAATTCCTGAAGAACTCCTCTCCCTCTCCGTCATTAGACAACGCTTCATATGGATATGGCGGGTGATAGATGGTAAGCGTTATATGTAGATTTTCTTAAATTTGTTGGTGGTGTTCTTTCAATCTGACGTCATTCCTCTTTACGAATAACGATCGTGCCGAAGTCTTCGGAATTTTAATCTTTTTTTTTTTCCAAATTTTCTTCTATGAAAGGCGTGCACATTTTCATTTTTTTTGTTTTTACGGAAAAAGTCAATCTGACGTCATTCCTCGTTACAAATAACGATCGTTTCCCGAAGTCTTCGGAATTTTTAATCGGTGTTTTCGAAATTCGAGATTCGAGAATTTCAATGTTTATGTTATTTTTGAAACTAATGATTAGGGAACATGATATGTGAGGTTGGTTATTAGGTAAAGTTTTTTGTAAATCCAAATTATAATTGTTAAACTTCAAAATTTTAAGTGTTTTAGACGTTTTTGATGGTGCTGAATCTATTCCACCATCAAAACACGATTCAAACTCTGCATGTACAAATTTTTGAATACTTTTTTTGCCGAGATTCCACACCATTTTTTGACCCCTCTTGAGCAATTCCCCGCCTCTCTACACTTTTTTTATATATTTTAAAATATAAATATTAAAAAAAATGATGTATATAATATTTTAAAATTTATATTAATTTATCTTAATATTACTTAAAAAAATATTTTGAATAAAATTTGTTATGATAATTTTAATCTATTGACACATTTGAAAAAAGTAGAGGTTTAATTTTTTAATGTGCAAAGATTTTATTATTCCATCACATATAATTTAATTATACATTTTTTATTAAAATATTTTTATTTATGATTCAATAAATTTAAGATATATAAATTAGTTATTAATATATTTTAAAAATATATATATTAGTGAATTACAATATTTTCTCATACATAATATTTTTTTCATACATAATATTAAAACGTTGAACCAATTACAAATCTATTTTCATATTTTATACTTTTAATTGTAATGTAAGCTATCAATTAAATAATGATAACTCAATCAACATGGATATATTTTATTTATATAGCATAGGTTGATTTTTTTGTTATAGATATATGAAATATTTATTCAATATGCATAGTATTAATAGTGAGAATTTTTATTTATTATTGATACTAAAATATTTTTTTGTTATTAATATGATTTTTAAATATCACAATTCAATTGAAGACAAGGTATTAAATTATTTAATTTTGAGTTTGAGTGTCCCAAAAGTTTTTCCAAGGGTCCAATTTATTTATGTATTCAAAAAAGCATTTTAAATGAGAAGAAACTACAATGTTACTTGAAATTAAAACTACAAGTTTAAATATGTAAAGTTTGAGTGAGGGCATTGAATTTATGCAAGCATTCAAAACAAAGTTTAATCAACAAGAAATCACAATTTCTTGAGAAATTGTGTGACTGAATTCTAACTAAAAACGTCATTTCTTCTATATTAATATATCAACTCATTATTAAATAGTAAAGAAATTATATATTTTTTTTTACTAAAAAACCACAAATTTAAAAAAGTTGGGCTGAAAATGTCAATTATTCAAAAAAAATTGGGCAAAATTCTAACAATCCCTAAGTGATTTTGATGACTTGAATGTCTTTAGAACGAAAATAAATAATAAGATCCATAATAGATTTAATAAGATCCGTAATAGATTTAATGGAGTTAAGAGGTCACCCTCTCTTCACAATTATCGGCACCTATTTCATTTCGGACTGTACTAATAACTTCTTGTTACTGTAAGTATGACTTTTAATGCTTCAGCGTTGTACTAGATGGTTGGTCCGATTCTATTGTGCTGTCAAATATTACAGTGGAGAAGACTATGCAAGTATCAAAAAATTTATGTATAAAAACTGTTTTAAAAATAAATAATTCAACGTATGCTTCCTTTTAGTTTATGAGTATCCTTGATTCCTTACTGTGTGTTGAATAAGGACTCCACATTCATTCATATAACTCAGTGACAATTGAATTGAACGAACCACACAATTATTTAATAGCCCTATTTATGAAATTTTAGTATTTATAATCATTGAAGGATTCTCTTTTAACTCATGTAACCCAGTGACATAATAATTGAAAGGACAACACAGTTCGCTAGTGATCATTATGAACTGTCATTGTCTCTGTAAATGTTTAAAAATTTGTAACATTTCAGTGGCAGTGTATTTAGACTGCGGTGTTGTTAATGAAAACGTAATAGAGATACATCATAGATCAAAAAATAAAACATTCTATTTAATTTTTTTTTAGCAGAAAAGAGAGATTTATTTTTCTTAAATAAAAATATTGAAATGCTTATTAATGGTGGAGTGTGAGTAAATTAGTATATGATTTGTAATTTATTTGGGTGGTTTTTATAGAGAAAAATAAAATAATTGTAAAGATAAGTGTAAAAATCGCTACCTAATATAATATGAAAACCAGTACATTATGTTTAGTAAGAAGTATCATAAATAATCCACCATACGAGTGGATTCCAAGTGATACACTATGTAATAATAATATGCAATGTAAAACGAGAACATACCGGTTGTGGATCTTCCAAGGCCGTAAACATAAAAGTTGTAACATAAGTCTGTGAAAGAGAACATAGAAGAGCATAAGTCAAAAAGTATTTGGTGTCGAAAATGACCAGAAATGATGTGGAGCATAAAAATAGAGAATATTATCAAGGCAGTGGCATGGATCTAACATCTATATTTGAACTGACCATACCAAGAGTGATATACACGTTTCCAGGAGGATCTAATATGCCCAGTTTTAACAGAGGATGATATACAAGTTTCCACGATGATCCAAGATGCCCAGTTTTGACATATGCTCTGCAGATGTATTGAATTCTCGGTGAATATCTTGGAAATTAATATTTTGAAAAGTTTTTTTTAGGATATTCACGGTTTCTAAGCCAACCCTTTAAAGGTGGATTGGAGATAGAGGACGATCCCAACACATGGTTGCTAATGGCTCGTCAATCCCCATAAATGTGCATATTTGGAATATCCTAGACACTAGCAAAGCCCCCATAGTGCAATGGCTTCAGCGCTCGTATTACCTCTAGACCATGTTGATTTGATGTGAATCCACACACCACATCCACATCTCCCAACTTTACCTTTAGACCAATGAATTATGTAGTGTTGATTTATATTGATGCTAATCCACATACCATATCCACATCTCCCAACCTGTTTTGCACTGTCAAAATACCCTACTGGGAAGGATATATTTGGGGCAGTTATTTTATGCAAAATTGCATTATGCACTGGATTAGTTTGCAATAGAGGCCCAACTAGGAAACTATGTTATTGATAATGTGATTTACATTGAGAGTATTGCCTTCAAAAATAATGGAGTTCCTTGCTTTCCATATTTCGCAAAAAATCACAATGGGAATAACCATTTTGCTTTTGGGCCTCTAGCTCCACCATAACAAAGAGGGATTAATAAAGTCATGTGCAATGTGAGTGAATGAGTGTTGGGTTGTGTTATGTTCTTTCCACAACTAGCCCACATAGTTAACCGGGGGGTTAGAGGGGGGGCAAAGCCTCCCCTTCATTGCGCCAATTGGGTAGTGTGGGGGTCACAAGGGGTTTGAGGGGTGCAAGTAACCCCTTTTATGGGGTTCAGGGTAGCGCCCCGGAAAATTTTGTTTTTTGGACCCTATATTAGGCTGGGCGGACCTACCTATGGTTTTGTGCATGATTTTCGCACATAGTTTTGGACGTGATGGTTTTTGGTCCATGGTTTTCAACCCAATAGTTTTTGGTCCATGGTATTGGATGCTTCAGCATGTATAAATATGTATTATAAAATTGAAATGAACATAATGAAAAATCGCGCTGATAGTCCCGGTTTTGGGATCCAGGGGAAAATCTCTTTGGATATGTGTTTTATGTGTTATGCTCTCACATTGTTTATTTTTTGTGTTTTAAAATTCATTTGCAAGTAATTTCTGTATGGGGTTAAAACCTACATTTGGTATCAAAGCTGTTTTGGCTTCATGGGGACGTCTTTGTTGCTGAGGGGTTTTGCTCGGGCCTGTGATAAACCCTGTTTAGTGGGCGATCTGCAAGATCGATTCTGGTGGTGAAAAGATGGCAAGAAGTGGAAAGATAGAGATCGAGAAATTTAATGGTTAGAGTTTTGAGTTGTGAAAATTCAAGATGGAGGATCTGTTGGTGGATAAAGATCAGGGGATCACGGTAAATATGGGTACTAAACCAAAAGGAGTGTCCAATGAAGAATGGAAGAAGTTGGATCAGAAGGCAAAGAGCACAATACAATTGTGTGTCTCAGATTCAATATTGTTGAGTGTATCCGGGGAAGCTATGACAAAGGCTTTGTGGGACAAGTTACGGACTTTGTACCAATCTAAGTTTCTGGTGAATAAACTATTATGATAGAAAAAGATGTATAACCTTAGGATTAAAAATGGAGACTCGGTGACAAAGCATCTGAATGCATTTAATACTGTGGTAAGTCAGTTATTATCTGTTGATATTAAAATCTTAGATGAAGATAAGTGCATTAGTTTATTGTGTTCTCTACGAGATTCGTGGGATAGTCTGGTTATTGCAATAGGTAGCAATGTAACTTCCTTGCAGTTTGATGAAATAGTCTCATCCTTGCTGACGGAGGAGATGAGATGGAAAAATATGGAGAGCCAGAATGGTGATGCCTTGTCTATGAGTCATCAAGTGGGAGATCTAAATATAAAGGGATATCTAAACCTCCAGGAAAACCTGTAAAGGTGGTTTGCTGGAAATGTGGAAAGGAAGGGCACTACAAAACGGACTGTAAATCTAAAGCTCCTGACAAAGGAAAGGGATCTGATGATGCTCGTTCTACAGAGGAGAAAACCACCTCAGATGAAGGTGGGGATGTGTATTTGGTTTTTTCAAGTACACATGTAGATCATGAGGCATGGTTGATTGATTCAGGTGCATCCTTTCACTTCACTTCCCATAGAGAGTAGTTCTGTGACGATGAGAAATATGATGGTGGTGATGTCTTCTTGAGCTCCAAGTTCTATTCTCAAATCATCTACTCATTTTTCCTTGAGCTCCATTCTTTTTTTTTAATCATTTCCTCCTCTCCAAATACCATGGGTGCTTGGAAATACCATGATCACTTTATTGTTACCATCCTCCTATTTAATTATTTAATATTAATAAAATGCTACATTTTAATTATAATGTCATCAAACAATTAAATGAATTTATCCCCTCTTCTACTATAGTCTACAATAATTTGAATAGCCTACTAAGTCACTCCCTTCTACTATTATGGTTTAGAAAGGGACATTAAACTATACCACAAAATCCTTTTTCCAACTTTCCAATGAGATTTATTTAGAAAATCCATAAATCTAGAAAAGTAACTAACTACACACATAACATCAGGTCTTGTTGCATTAAGGTACATGAGGCTTCCTACAAGCCTCTTATACAATGTTGAATCCACTATTGGTCCATTATCGTGCTCATTTAATTTTGTTCCTGTTACAATAGGTTTCTCCATTGGTTTGCATTTGTCCATTTTGGACATCTTTATAAAAAAATCGCATACTTTTGTTGATATATGAAACTCCCTAGAGTAGATTTCTTGACTTCAATTCCCAAAATGTACTTCATGAGAGCAAAGTTTGTTATCTCAAATTCAAGGAAAATTTATTTTAAACTTTAGAAACATTGAAAAGTCTTATTATTCCCTAATATGAAAACTATAAAGTTTGGTAATACTTTTGTAGAAACATTTGAATTTCTAACAATTTTATATAGTCTCTATAAAAATTTGGTGATTTTTAAGGTAAATTGACTTTTTACTATAAAATTTAGGCAATTTATTTTTAGAAAAAATGGAAATTGACAAATCTTTTAGGGAAAAAACATAGAAAATTAGCTCACCTACAAATATTAGCCCCTAAAATTTTCTATACTTGAATTCTCTTTTCATACTAGCTTTGAATTCATTTAACATAAATTGCCTATATATATCATGTTGTCAACATAAATACAAAGTATAAATATTTTATGTTGATATGATTTGGTATAGAGAGTAGGCTCATTACTTCTCATGTCATCAACATAAATACAAACTATAAATATTTAAAGTTGATATGATTTGGTATAGAGAGTAGGCTCATTACTACTCACGGTTAACCCATTGTTGAGCAAATATGAGTCAATTTGATTATACCAAGCTCTTGGAGCTTGCTTCAAGCCATACAAATATTTCTTCAACTTTTACACTTTGTAAGCTTGGCCTTTTATTTCAAATCACATTGGTTGATCAACATACACCTCCTCTTCTAGTTTTACATTCAAGAAAGTTGACTTCACATCCATCTGATAAAACAACCATTTATTCTGGGTTGCAGTGGCTAACACTACTCAAATAGTATCCAACCGTGTTACTGAAGCAAAGTTTTCACCATAGTCAATACCTGATTTCTAAGAAAATCCTTTGGCAACCAAACTTACCTTGTATTTCTCTATTTTTCCTTTCTCATTGAAATTTTTTCTCACCATTCCTAGTTTTACTTCTCACGACCATTCCTATTTTTACTTCTCATGAGATCAACAAGATCCAATGTTTCGTTCCTTTCAATAGCTTCAATCTCTTCATTCATGGCCTATACCTAGTGCTCTTCTTTCTTTGCTTCTTCAAAATAGGTAGGTTGATAGAATAATAAGGAAAAAATTGATTGTTGATCCATGTCATCAAGCTACTCATATATTTCCCTTAATCTCCTTGTTCTCTTATTTCTCACTAAACCTACTGACCCTCTATTAGAAGTACGCACCTGTAATATTGGAAATCTTACTAGAGGGACTTGTTGTCCTGTACTAGTACACTGGTTCAATTGTTGGGAAAAATGGATATCCTTTATCCACTGCTCCATTATCATGATCACTCTAAGATTTGTCCTCCAAGAATCTTATATCTCTACTCACCACAAATTTCTTAGTGACTCGATTATATAACATGTAGGCTTTGGATTGTTCACTATATCTAAGCTTACATGTTATACGGTTACTAAGAGAAATTTGTGGTGAGCAAGATGTAAAATCCTTAGAGGAAAAATCTTGAAGTAATTAGGATAATGAAGTAGTCAATAGAGGATATCCATTTTCCCATACCATGAATATATTTTCAAAGATGCAGAGAAGGAATGAGAAAAAACACTTGGGGGCATTATAATCCCTTCTCATTATTAATTAATGGCCTCAAAAGATATTTAGAATTCACACAAGTTTCTTAAAGCTGATAGTTGGACTAACAATTAGCTTCCTGACAACTTCACCTAACAAGAAAGATTAAAAAATGGTGTATGGAAGTTGCATGATAATCTTTTTCTTACAATGCCATGGCTTATCAATACCACATCCCAAAAAATCAAACTCATTTCATATAATACTTGTACATATAATTTTTTTTAATTAATCAATTTATTAAAGGGACAAAAAAAACGTAAGTACTTTGAAGATAAATCTCAACCTTTGATTTGTGTATACTACTATGACTATTCTAGAATATTTCATGGAGGTTAAATCTCTACCATTCACCTAATAACCGACCTAGATCCATCCATGCTTGGTAGATCGGGAGTTAACATAGATCTAGGCTAGTAGTGTGTGTGTATTCATTCTTACAAAAAAATACTATTGGGCAAAACCATGGGTTGTCAAAACCTGTTTGCCAAAAATTGCTAATGGTAAATTGACTATTTTACCTCTATTTTATTTTAGTTATTAATTTTATTTTATTTTTATTTTTAGTTTATTTGACTAAGCCAAAATGTTTAAATAATAGGACAGGAAAAAACATTACAATAATTAAATAGCCTAATTCCAAAATAGACATGCCTATTTTAATTATTGATAATTATATTAAAAATCTAGAAGTCTATTCTCCAAATTAGACATGCCTATTGGCCTAAAAAACATGTAACAAGTCGTCCCCACTTTATCACGAGATTCTAATTATTAAATAGGGCTTTGTTTATTTAATATATGAGAGATATCATATGCACATATTTATAAGACTTTTAAAATTAATTAAATTTAATTAAAAGGAATTGAATATTCTGGAAAATTTATTTGGGAAGTCACTTAATAATATTAATAATTAAAATTTAAATTTTAAAAAGTTTATTCGAAATAAATATTCTTTATTAAAATAAATTATTTTAATTATAAATATAAATAAATTATTTACAATAAATCATTTAATAATTAAACTTAAATTAAAAAGTATTTTTTAATATAAATGATATTAAAAAGAAGATTTTGACAAAAACCATATTAAATTCTTTGTTGATGTTTTGAACCAACTAGTAAATTTAAATAAATTACAGAAGACTAAATTCAATAATAAAATGAAATGATTAAATATAAAAATGTGTATTAAAACATTGACCTATTTAATTTTGACCCCAATTTTATTCTGAAACTCGATTCATAACGTATTTATTTTTCGGTCAGTGTATAACACATCAAAAACTTACATTTCTGATTTATATAGCTGATAATAAAGGTGACAGAATTTTTTTTGACATATTTTAAATTTAAATTGTTTTATGTAAAAGCTTCCAAATTTAAGTTTCATGTTATAGTCGACATTAAAAAGAAATAGCTGACCCTTGTGGGCCCATATATGGTAACATTTGACTCCACAAGCTTCCTATTAAATGATAGATTTATTAGTTACTAATTTTATAATATAAAATATTTTGATGTGATATTTATTAACCGGTTTAAATGATTGATTTATTACGTTAAAAAGAAGAGGAGAGCGAGTTCTGATTTATAGAGTTCAGAATTACAATTTTTCATTATATATAATATGTACAGATGTATAATAGTCGAATATACTGCCGAACAGCATATATAAGTCATATAGGCTACCGAGCAACGCGGACATAACAACAGGATTCGAACACGAGTGTACAAACAACATATATTTTCATTGGATATTGGAACCATAAATAAAATGGAATTGAAATTTTATTAATTTTATTAATATTTATGTTTTCATCAGATTTTGCAATAATGGTTAGAGATGCCTCGATTTTATATTTATGTTATCGTTGGAATTCATGATTAAGGAAGATAACATCTTTTACATGATACTTGGAATTCATGATTGAGGAATATGGCATTTTTTATATGTTATTGTTCAAAAGT
>APFE031129633.1:0-41029 GCA_000404065.3 Pinus taeda
TTGCCTATAATGCACTCGAACAGGCCAAATTGACCAAGTTCGAACATAAAGAAGATAGGTTCGATGACTTGTTCTCATTGGCTGAGTCAACGTACCAAGTTAAATCGCTCGCTATAATTGAATACAAAGATGAAGGATTAGTTGAGTTCAACAGACTTAGAGAACAGAGGTTGCAAACTCTGGCTCTAGATCTGTTAGCGACAACCCCAACAACAGAATCAAGCGAGCCTGAGCAGCGACTTGTTAAGGAACCTCCTGTTACATCAAAGCAACAGGAAGAAGTGCATGAGAAAAAACAAGAGGAGACCCAGGCGAAAGAGAAAGAATAGAGCAGCATGAATATAAATGAAAATACTCAAATTGACCCGAAATTGCTCCAGAAATGGCAGCAATTCAATTCAATTATCGCCAATCTTGAATGCTCTAAAGATGACGAGACATCAAAAGAGGTCAATACACAGGAGGCGACTTCAAAGCAGGTTTCAGGTGAAACCAACGACCCACCCAAGTCAAAAGAAGCAGAAATAATCCCAAAGGATCCTTCCGACCAGGTTGTGTTGCAGATTGAAGAGATTCCTCCCTTAGACGTATTTTATAGCCCAAGACATAAAGTCGTGGTGAAATGACAGAGGAAGAGGAGAAGGACTGATCAACCTTCCTTATTCCCAGAACAAACAGTGATGGGCAATGTGCTTTGGAAATAGGAATTTGACCCCTCTGATGATTTGACAAAATTATCACAATATGCTGGAGCCTATTCGGCGGCAACAATAGACAAGGCGTCAGAGGTGAGCAGTTTATTGAAGACAAAAGACCAGGACATCTTTTCTCTACAAGCGCAACTATCGGAAGCACAGCAAAAGGCCGAGCAGGCAGAAAAGCAATTGGTAGTACAGCAACAAATAAATAATCATTTAACCAAACAATTGCAGGAAGAGAAACAGAGAATTGATGACAGCACAGTTCAAAAGTAGAAGCAACTATCTGAGGCATTGGCGCATCTAAAAGCATCAAATGAACAAATGTTGAAGTCCAAAGATGAGAATATTGCTCAGTTATCAGCCCAACTAGAACAAACAAAGAAGCTTCCACAGATAAATGAATTCAAAGGAAAGGCATTACAACTAAACAAGGGATTGATAAATCAGATAAAGCTTTTATGTCAGCAAATCGCCCAGGCAAAACCATTATGCGAGTTAACGAGATCAATAAGTGAGAAAGTGGAAAAGGCTAGAATAGACTTGGATCAAGCTGAAGAAACATTGACAAATTTTCTTGAATGGCAAGATATCGATCAGGGACAAGCAGCTAATTTACCAAGGATTTTAGAATCACATAAAGAGATACTATTTACAGAATGGCAGTCTCAGTTAATGAAGACAGAAAGAGCAATATCAAGATGCAAAACAACCACTAGTAATTTGGTTGAATTGGTTAATAATACTCTTTACTTGTCTAACATGATCTCTCAATGTACTCCAGGCAAATTAACAGCAGCGAAAATACTGGAGCAGTCATGTTACCCGGAGCTAGAGAAAAATGGAAGGTTAATCGCAGGGATTAACAGTTTGACATGGGACGCCTATTGGTTCTTTTTAGTCAAGCCGCACAGCCAGAGAGCCGCCCTCAAATGCCTTACAGATGCGATCGGGTATATTGTTCCCGATATTCAGGATGCCACCTATGGCGCCCAACTCAATTCTCGCCTCAACAGACCACCCGAAGTGGAGCCAATGCTTGCGATAAGTCAGCTCAGGTTTAAAGGCAAACAGCCTGAATGATGATTCATGCCGCTGACTACCAGATCACTGCAAACAGATATTTATCATCAATTGATACCAATTAAGTAGGATTTTATTTTCATAGATATTTAGTTTAGTTTAGTATTTATAGACCCTTTCATGTATTTAGAAAGGGTCGTAAAGTTTTGTATATGACTTAAACCCTGAAGTTGCACTATTGTACTTTAGGGATATTCTTTTATGAAACTAGACCAATGATTCTGATTTTGATAAAGGAGCTTTTATGCAAATGTGCACTACTGTCTTTGTTTGAAAGTATTTCTACGTTGGAGGAAGAATTTCAAATAGCGATTGATATTGGGATTGATTAGCAGCTCATATGGTACTATTATCTATGTCTGAACTCATTCTTTTTATATGAATTGTCATTTGATTGCTCTTGCTATTATCGGATATATATATGTGTTTTAACAGCATTCTTTATTCATTCCACTATTGGATGTTTATAGTGTGTTTCTCTTCTAATCATATGTGTATCAATGATATAAATGATAAGTGCAGCAATCTTGTGTTAATCACTTTGTTTAACTATTTAAATAAAGTAATCTTTAAGTGAATAAATGTCTATGTTTGTTTGATAGAGTCATCTATATGCCTGTCAATAGACAAAGATCATCAAACGTTGCATTTCCAAAGAATAATTGTTCCCGGGATTAGTATTAGTTCTTTTATTTTGTTGATAGATTAAGTTATTTGCCTATCATTAGATTAGATAACCAATCACTCATCCACCCCTTCTATTCATTATTGGGAAACTGGTCCCATTATATCCAGTTGGAGCCACCATCCCAAACGGAAAAGGAGTTGTATTAAGGTCCGGACCGGGTGGTTATCCCCCAATGTTGATACAACGATTTTCGGGGCATCAACAAGACGATTAAAGATTATCATGAAAGGTTATGTGGTGGGCATTACAGTTGGAAGGTTACTGTACACAAAATTCTCCAGGTAGGCTTTTATTGGCCCACCTTATTTGGTGATATATATAGGTTTGTCAGAAGCTATTAGAAGTGTCAGGTTTTACTGAGAAAAAGAGGTTAGCTCCATTGCCATTGATCCCAGTCTTCATAGAAGAACCATTCAGACAATGGGGGATAGACTTCATTGGAGAACTTAATCCACCTTCAAGTGGACAACACAAATGGGTTCTTACAACCATTGATTATTTCACCAAGTGGGTAGAAGTTATACCTACTAAAAAGGAAAATGACCAAGTGGTGATGAAGCTTTTAGAGGAAAACATTTTCAGTAGATTTGGGTGCCCTGTCAAAATCATAACTGATAATGCTCAAGTGTTCATTTCAATTAACTTGGTTACTTTTTGTCAGAAATATAATGACATTTTATCTCATTCAACAACTTATCATGCTCAGGGGAATGGATTGGCTGAATCCACCAACAAAACATTGGTGAAAATTATTAAAAAAACCATTGCAGAGAATCAGAAACACTGGGATTAAAAATTAAAGTTTTCTATTTGGGTTGTCCGACTGACAACAAAAAGGTCTATAGGAAAATCACCTTTCGAGTTAGTGTATGGAACTCAAGCTTTATTTCCTAGTCAGCTTGTGAAGCCTGTGATTGTAATGATTCCAGAGGCAAAAGAAGAACCCAGTGCTCTAATAAGAAGGATGCATAAGGTAGTGGAGTTGAATGAAAGCAGAGATAAGGTAAGAGATAATTTGATTATGTATCAATAAAAAATGAAGGTTTTTGACAGAAAAGCTAAAGAAATTGATTTTAAAGCTGGAGACCTGGTGTTAAGGTGGGATACCAGGAGAGAGGACAAGGGAAAACATGGGATGTTTGATCCTCTCTGGTATGGCCCATTCAAGATTACAGAAGTAAGGGTAAATAATACATTCTTCCTGGAGAATCTTGATGGTGAAACTTTACAGCTACCTCTCAATGGGCAATACCTCAAACATTATTTCCAATTCTAAATCACGAATACCTTGTCATTGTAGATATCGGAGTGAATTCATTGTACAGTTTCCATAGAATTAAATTTGGCAAAGCAATATATGACTCCATGCCCGAGGTGAAAAAACTAATCTACGGTTCTTAGTGCTTCTATGGTAAAATCACTATCCCCAGGTGGAGCCAGATGTTGTAGCATCCATTTTCATTTGAATTTTTTAATATTATCACAAAAATAAAAAATAAAATTCAAATATTATGTCTAAAGTTTTGAAAATTCAAAAGATAATTTGAAAGTATGAAGTAATGATTTGATTTATGCTATCAGTGACATTCAAGGAAATATAAAGTGGGCCCGACCCATTCGCTAAAACTCGAGTGGTTCTATGAAGTGTGATCAAATGACAGCTCAGGAGGCGGGCAAAGCGCGCTATAGGGGAACAATGAGCACGAATTATAATTCAAGCTCAACCCCCACAGTTGACCATGACGTCAACACGGTTGACCAAGATCTACAGCCCGTGATTGTTGCGAGGGTTCAAGCCTTATAGACCTCTTGTACACTCCCTACCCCCGCATCGGGCCACCCACATTGTTTCACTCCCCTCACCTCCTCCACGCCATTCATCACTCCCTTTCATTTCCGTCCACCTCACTCACCGTACGTCGTCACCTCCTCTGCCACTCCATTAATTCGTTACATTAATTGCAAGTTTCCCTCTGTTTTGCTTACCCTATATAAAATAAAAGTAAAAAACCCCATTGCATTAGTCATTTTCTTTCGGTATCGAGCAGCCTCACCTCCAGTTCAGCATTCCAAGTCAGCAAATGTAATCCACAGACACCATGGCCAAACAAGTTCTTCCTCAATCATCCATACTCCATTAATGGACATTGAACGTGATATTTCTAATACCCTCTACATAATTAAGCACCATTCACTATATCAAGAAGTCACTCTGAACCATAAAAATTCCCTTATATTCATGGAAATGGTTAGGTCAAGTTTTTTAGCAACGTTTATCCCAAAGTATCATTGGTTCCCTGAATTCATTCAGTGGTTAGCCTCAGCAGTGTACCCCAAGAAGTGTTTTATAATGAATCAGTCTGGGGAGAGTGTTTTCCAAGTAACCTCTCAATTAATTCACCAAGCTTTGAATTACCTTGTATTTGGAACTTACCCCACCTTTACTGAAGAGTCTTTGGTCTCATATTATGATAACCTGTCATCCCAGGAGTTTTCTTATGCTACCTCATTCCTAGCTCCTAAATCTAGACAATCGTCTCTAGATGGAAATTTGTTCTCTTTAGACATCTTTGTACTAGATATAAGACCAATCTTGCAAGTAATTTCTAATATTCTTGGGAAGGAAGACTCCGGGCAGGTTGATAAAGTAGTGCTGGGATTTTTCTCTTTAATGATGAAACCAGAAGCAGTACTAGATATTCCAACATTTTGGGTAGACACTATCAATACTCAATTCATGACTCTGCCTCTTACTAGGTCCTTTAAGTTTCCTTCAGTTATTACTTATTTATTTCTATACTAGAATGCTGAACATTTTATAGGTTTGGAACTAAATATTGTTGACATAAATAAAAAGAAGTAGCTAGTGGTATTCTGGACAGACCTGATAAGGGGTGATCCAGGAGGTGGTGGCTTGTTTTAATTCATTTCTTTATTCCTTCCAGTGGCCTACAAGATCTTGAATGGAACCTTGCCCCCAATTTTTCTTCCTAAAGCTCAAAAATTCCTTCAATTGAGAAAAGATGTGAGGTGTGGAGACTAGTTCATATTTGAAGAACATGCAGAGATCAGGCTTTATGGAGCCTCTATCAAACCATATAGGTTACCGAAATTTGTGCCAATGAGGCTCTTTTCTCTTGAATTTATCAGAACTAGCTTGAATGTGGATCAAGTTCATTTTGTTCCCATGAAGAAAGGCCATTTCTTTAAATTGCCCAGAGTAGTAGGACCCTTCATTGTGAACACTAGACAGGATGCTCAAGAGGTCGAGAAATTATTGAATGACATGTGTCTTTTATAGGTGGTTGAGCGGACTTATGGCCCTCATCAAATTATTTCAAAGAGGAGGTTAGAGAATGGATATTCAGTTTGTGCATGAGAGTAGACCAGAAACAGAGAAAATGGCAAATGAAGGTTTATAGAACACCCAGGGGCCAGAGATTGAAACCCCTAGTATTTCATAAAAAGGTGTCAAGAGGGCTAGAGAAGATGTTATTTATTTGGATGAAGAAGAATTAGAAGCAATAAAAAGGACCAAACTTCTAGATGCAATGTCTTCAACACAACTTGGTTTAGTAATCCAATTGGGAGAAACAGAGGGTGTACCAGCTTCTCCATCCTCCATAAAACCTGTTCATGATCAGGTTACTTTGATTCAAAGTATGTTTGCTCAAATAGCTGAGAGAAACCAGAAAGTGAAGCTAAATATGGAGGCTCAAGCTAAGTCTCAAGTTGTTCCTAAGGAAAACAGATTGTTACCTGCTATGGATTTGGAGAAAAGTCAACTTAAAATTGCTTTCTCTCATCCTACTGAAATGTCAGTTGGGTCCACCAGTAATTTCAAAACCGTTAATTTGATTGTTGATACTCATAAGCTTCCAATTCTTGACAAGATCAATTTGCACATGCAAACTAGGCAATTGATTGTCAATGATTTACATAAAACAAATGCAACTTCTATTAAAGCAGAGAAAAAATTAAATAAAGTAATTCAACAATTAAAGTTGGAGAAAGCCAACTCCAAGGCTCTGAATACCCAGGTAGATGAATTAAAGAAGATTATTGTAAAAATAGGTTTCAACCCTGATGATCAACCTACAATACAAAAAAATTGTTGCAATCTGCTAAGTCAGATATTACGGTTTTAAAGAAGAAATTGAATTTGCCTACAGGTGGGCATCCCACTGTTGCAGGGATAACTGAAGTTGAAAATGAAAAGGAGAAGTTGCTATAGGATATATTGCAAAAAACTGAAGAAGTTTATTTACTTAAAGAATCTTTGGATAAGCTACAACAACAGTTAGATACTCATGTCTGTACAATAGTAATGCTAACCAATACAGAGGATCCAGCAGCACAGGTATTACAGTTGGGAACAAAGTTAAAAATGGCTAAGCATGATGTGAAGAAAGCACAAAAGGAATTGGAAACAGGCTATAAGCTATTGAATATGAGTGAAGAAGAAGCAAGAATGGAAAAGGAAAATGCAAAGAAGTACAGAGAACACATTCTAAGGGATGAAGAGGAAATTAAAATACTGAAGGCAAAAATGAAGGGAAATACGTCCTTAATTCAAGCCAGGGATATTCTATGGGATGAAATCATTGAAATTATCAAGAGAATCTGGGAGTTCCTTGTTATTATGTTTGATGAGAAAGAAATTGTCCGAGACATGGGAAGTGTGGTTATGCAAGATAAGTAGAAAGATTTAGATATATCAAAGTTTGCAAAGAGAATGATAGATTTTATTAATTCTAAGTCTGCTTCAGAACTAAAGGAGCATGACATTCCATACATAATGCTATGTGCAATAGATTTTAACAAGATGATTGTTAGAAATATTTACAGAAATACTACTGAGAAGAAGATAAAGGAGATAAAGGAAGCAGTTTCCAAGTTTAACATCCTATTTGATAAAAGGTTTAGAGCTGGGCTTCCCTCTTGCTGGGATCTACAAGTAAACTTGCTGCCATGGAAAACATATGAGATTTTGCTAGTTGAGGCAAAAAGCAAAATTGACAACACTCATGAAAAGATAGCAGTATTGAAGGGAGCCACTATTGTGAATTACCTTAATAAAAAATTTAAGCTTCTATGGATGGTGAAGACTTTTTTTACAGATAAGCCTACTTATAGTAGGATTACAACATGCAAAATAGCACTCGATAAATTGGAAGAAGCACCAAAGTCAAATGTACCATCGTGGAGAAAATGCAAAGAATGGATGATAGAGTAGACAAAAGATACACCAGCAGTTCCACCTACTCAAGCCACAGTTTCGAACAGTGATCAGCAATCACCAATCATAGTTTAATTCCTTTTTACTTTATGTTATCTTATTTCCTAAGGAAAATGAGGTGTCTTTTACCCTCCAATGTAATATTCTGAAATGACTTTTTACTTTAGACAGTTAGAAAGTAGTTAAATAGTTTCACAGTTTTGGTAGTTACCAATTGTCTCATGATGTATAAAAAGAGGGAAAATTATAGAAGAAGGGTCCTAATTTTTAAGAATCCAAAGACTATACTATATTGTACTTTATAAGATGATGATTAATGAAAGAATTAGGAGTTTTCCATACAGTGCTGGGTATGATTTTGTAATTTCTTTATTATGTTTCATTATGTCTCTTCCTCTCTTTAAATATGGTAATGAAGTTGCAGGTCTTTGTTTGCTTATGTGAATAAAGTTAAATTTTCTTAAAATAGCACTCCCATTTTTAAAACTCCTTTCCCTATATTTCTTCTAGGTTACAGATAATAGTTTTTGTCAAACACATCATATTGTCTTTAATTTATCAAAATATTCTTCACACAACATTTATATTCAGCATCACATGGAATCTTGAGACCTTCATATCAGCTAAATTTTAAGGGTTTAAGATCGGGTCCTTCAGACCTCTCAAATGAAGATACAATATACAAATAAGTGACATGCATAACCAAATTTAATGTCTTAATCACAATTTCTCCACAACCTAGAAATTGGTTTCTTAAGGGACAACAGGATCGGAGTCGTGCTCCTCTTCTTCCTACCCTTCTGTTTGATTTTTGGCAGTGCGCTCCACTTTGGATTTGTCCTTAGCCTCTTTCTTCCTCTTCTCGGTCAATTGTTCCATATTTAGTCTGGATTCCTCCTTCTTACACTTCGCTGCAAACTTGCTAGTTAGCGGTCGAGGACCGCCATGATCGTGTCATCTATGGCGAGGTATGGAAGGTCATACAACTTTTGCTCAGGGTCCTTCTGCCCTCACATGGAGACATAATGGAAGTCTTCCTTGAACTCCACATACTCTGCCAACTGGTCGAAGATAGTCGGTGACAACCACGGTTTGCAGTTGATGTCCATGTTGATACTCATCTCCATCAAGATCCAAAATATCTTGCTATCCTTGACCCTTTGGGGGTCCTTGGTGGCCCAGAGCGAAGCTAACTTCACTACTTCCAGTAAATCCTACGCGAATGGAGAATATTGACTATCCTCCGGTAACTCCCATGCAACTAGTACTATGGATAGCAGCAACCATGTATAGTGAAAGGTTTTGTTGTGGTCCCATGCCTCTCTGCAATTCGTGAGGAACTTGCTACAGAGGTAGCATGCCTAGTTGAGTTGTACGCCCTCCGCACACTGGCCTGCTATTGATACAACTAGTGTCAGCACTTCATCTGCGCGACACTTTCTCATAATTTTCCCTGCCAAGATCTGGGTGGCTACTTTGACTGTGGGGTCAATTATACTAGAAATGGAGTAGTCATTCTTGACTAGCTTAAATTTTTCCTTCATTTTCTCGGCGAGGTCGTGCTCACCGATCTTTCCGCCAAATGCCATTGCCGGATTTCATCTTGAATGCGGCAGTCGAGTGATCCTATGGATCAGCATGTCGGTGATCAGTATTAGTTCTTCCAACCATAGGAACCCATCATGCACCAAGCACAGTAGTTGTTTCATCACTATCATGGTTATGGGCACACGGTTGTAGCATGTTTAGAAACCCTGCCTTGTCCACCCCTTTTATTCATTTCCTTGGCTCCAGTGTGGTCACACCATTGTCCTTATAGAAGACATGGTGCATGAACTAATTAGTTGCTAAGTGGAAAAAGTGCTCTGTATTGGCCAAATCCCAATCCTCCAGCTTTAAAAGGGGGACGCGTGCCAGGCACTGTCCGTGAATTGTGATCTTGTCCGATAGCAACGATGTATGCAACGTGACCTTGCTCTCATCAATGTCCTTGGAGACCTTTGCCTTACCTCGGCAAGGAGGAATGTAACCGGGTAGTTTAGAGATAGGGTCAAACCCTTTAACGTCAATTTCCTTGAACCCCATGTCAATTTCATCCCCACCATATTTATTTCTTCACTATCTTCTTCAGGTTCCAGGTCAACTACCTTGCCCTTCTCCTGCGTAGTGGGATTTTCCTTCTTCGGGTGTTTTCTAGGTGACGCTCACACTGACGGTGTTTCTTTCTACTTATCTTTCTTCATTTTTGGACCCTCTTTGGTCGGCATACGCCTTGGCCTAGGTGACCTTAGTGATTTGGGTACCTCTGCAGGTACTTCAACACTTTCTATCTTCGGGGAAGCTTCCTCAACTGCCATTACTTCTCCAGCACTCACGGTTTTTGTGGGCGCCGACATGATACTAGACAACAACTCCTGCATTTCCTCTGACAACTTCTCAAATGTTGAACTTGCTATCAAAGCTTCAAAGTACTCATGGTCCATACGCGCATGAGAGCTCAACACATCAATTCTCAAAATGTCAAGTGTTTTTCACTGGGCAACCACTTGTAATTTATATGCATTTTCGAATTCAAATCCAACCATTCCCCCTACAATTCGTTCATAAACGTTGGATTTGTGGCAGGTTTTCAAAAATCTTGCCCTTAAATTCTGACTTAAATGTCGCTCCCTCGCTCCATTTAGCCATTTTCCCATTGTCAAGTCATTAACAGTGACCATAACGATCACTTTCTGGCTTCCCTGCGTGGTCCCTTCTTCGATAGCACAACTCCCCATGTGTTTCTGCTGATGTTGTGACATTCCTTCATTTCACACAGTTGCCCAATCGCACAGCTCCACAACCCAGTCAGTGTATTTTATAGTCCCATGCCTCCTTTCAGCTGCCTGGAGCACTAAGACTGTGCTTCCGTCATGTAGTCATCTAGTCGGATCACCAGTGTATGGCTTCACTCGACTACCATTCACCCTCCCTAGGAATGGATCTCCATTCAACTTTACCAATTGAACTGCTCCACCATTGGTAATCTCCTTAATGACATAGGGCCCCAGCCAATGCATCCAAAATTTTCCTGGAAATTTATCTAACTTGTTGTCATATAATAGAACTAAATCATTTACCTTGAAGTTGCATAGTTTGATGTGCCAATCATGCCATGCCTTTCCACGCTCCTTTTGCACTTGTTTATGGAATCCAACTAGAAATCTATCCTCTTCAAGCTCTGTTAGCTATGTGAGCCTCTCCTACAGGGCTCTGCGATCCGCCATTCTTGTGAATGTCACTATGCACAGACTAGGTTAAATGTATTCCATCAGAATCACAACTTCTATGCCATAGACCAATTTAAACGGCGTTTGTCCAGTCAACTTCTTGCAATTCGTTCTATAAGCCCATAGCACTGCGAGCACACACACATCCCAATCGTTTCTTTGAGCATTGCAAACCTTTGTGAGTGTGCTCTCCAATATTTTATTAAACGCTTCCACCATCCCATTAGACTACGGATGATATAGTGTGCTCTTCTGATGGTAAACCTGAAATTCCTCCATCATCGCGTTGATCATCTCATTAAGAAAATGTGTACCACGATCGCTCATTAAAATTTTTGGATAGCCAAACCTTGTCATCACGTACTCAAAGATGAATTTTGTTGTTGTCACGCTTGTACAGTCCTTCGTAGGTTGCGCCTCCACCCATCCAGTTAAGTACTAAGTTGCAGTGATGATGTACCGCACTCTTGTCTTCTTCCCTGGAGGCTGAATTGGTCCCACAAAGTCAATCTCCCACTTCTTGAAGGGATGTAACGATATTTTCAGATTCAGCACCATCTCATCCCTACACAAGGGTCTGCCAGTCCTTTGGCATGAATCACATGCTCTACAATACGCTTTTGAATCCTTATGCAAGGTCAGCCACCACAACCCAGTGCGTAGAATCTTTTGCGTTGTTGCTTTTCCTGCATAATGACCTCCTGTGGCTCCGCCATGAGCCTTAGCAAGGATGTTGTTTTGTTCAAACTCTGGCACATAACGTCACAATATTTCATCTGGTCTAATTTTGTACAAGTGCCCTGCAATGACAAAAAAGTCTGTAGCGCACACCACCAGTTCCTTCTTCTATTGACTTGTATATCCTTCTGGAGCCATTCATATCATCACGAAGTGTATAATATATTCAAAGTCGCTATCTTCAACACACACTACAAAGAGTTGCGCATCAGGCATCCTTCCTTCAAATTAGTAGGCTCTTCTCCAATTTCAATGTGCGACAGATGATCCGGTCCCACATTCAATCTTCCTAGTTTCACAATGATTTCAAAGTCATATTCTGGAACAACAACAACCACCTTCATATCTTTCCCCTAACACAGGCTTGTTGACCAGGTATTTCAATATAGAATGGTCTGTATACATCTTAAAATGTCTGCCCAACAGATAATGCCTAAACTTCTAAAGCGCGTACACCATAGCTAATCCTTCGCACTCTGTCGTGGAATAATTTTTCTCAGCTTTGGACAGCTTGATACTTGAAAACTTTATAGGGTGATCCAAGTCCCCTTCACTGGCCTATGTCAATACTACTCCCAACGCAATACATGGCGCGTCCACATGCACATGAAATTCCTTCTTCCAATCCAGGAAAACTAGGATCGACGTGGTGACCATTTTCTCCTTTAGCACATCCAAGCTCTTATGGCATTCCTCATTCCAATAGAACGTAACATCTTTCTTTAACAATTTTTCCATCAGCGTGGTGATCTTGGCATAGCTCTTGATGAATTTCCTATAGTATCCCATATGCCCCAATGTTGCGCGCAGCTGTTTCACACTCCTTGGAGCTTCCAAATTGATTATGACCGCGATCTTCACAAGGTCTACCATCAAGCCTTTTCTGCATACCACATGACCCAGAAAGATCCTAAAAGGGACAAAAAACAAGAATTTCTTTAGATTGAACGCGATATGGTACCTTCGGCATGTATCTAGCATCAAGCGTAGACTTGCCACGTGGCACTTTACCAATCCAAACACTGTCCAATCGTCAAAGTATACCTGCAGAAATTTGTGAATGAAATCCTTGAACGCCACAATGACTATGCGCGAAAAGATCGTCAGCACGTTCCTCAGCCCAAAAGGCATCACCGTATACTGGAACCATCCCCATTCAGTTGCGAAGGTCGTCTTACTTCTATCCTCCAGCATGATCTTGATCTGATGGTACCTAGAAAACCCATCGTTGAACGAATATGCTTCTTAGCTGCCAACATTATCCAGGACCTCATTAATGAATGAAGTTTGGAAAGGATCATGCATGCAGGCATCATTTAACCTCCTAATATCTACACATATCCTTATTTCTTCCTTCTACTTCTTTTCCTGAATGGGCTCACCCAATCAGATTCTTCCACCGATTCAATAATACCTATCACGAGCATCTTATCTAACTCTAAGCGGACCCTTTCTTTATACTTCGGATTAAGGTGGTAACGTCTTTGCTTCACAAGTTTCGCATCTAGTTTTAGGGTGATCTTCATGACACCCAAGTCCCCTATTATCCCTTCTAGATCTAAAAACTTCGTGGGAAATAGATCATGATATTCGTGGAGTAGTTCGACGATCTTATCTATTGTCACATCATCCCAGTAGTCCCCAATATTTGCAAACTTCAACTCTACCTCCGTGCCAATGTTTACCTGTCTAGTTTTTAGCGGCTCAATTATGTTGGCGTTCTCTAGTTTCGGTCCTTCAACTTCGCGGTGACCTTCAATCTCTGGAATATTAATCTTCCTTAGGTCTTCATCTTCTTCTTTCACTGTTACATTGTAGCACTCCAGCACATGGCGCAACTGGGTAGTCCAATCAAGTTGAACCAAATCTAGCGGATCCTGTAGTATCCTAAAAATTGTTTCCTTAACCTCCTGCAATGCTTCATCAATACTTTCAAACCCATCCTCAAAGTTGAACGTCATCAAAAATCTTTGGCGCAAAACATCCCATTCTTCAGTGCAATGGTGGAGTTCCGTCTCCAAGTACCAATTCATCGGTATAACATCCAAGGTATGACAAAACGGATGTACCCACTCTGGCTGAGGCTTCGCTCCATATGCTTAAGTCCATTTGGCCATATGGTCGCGTAGATCATTTCTCCCATCATATTTTTCTATTAGCTGCACTTATGGGTGCCCAAAATGTATTCTCATCATTTTCCTTTTTACGACCCAATCATAAAAAATTTCCTTGTGTGTGCCCCACCATCTCACAGGCGTAGCGCGCAGCACCCAGTCCAGGGCCTAGAAGTGATGCTTCTCTAGCACTTCTCTCTCAAACGCATCCAAAAAGTGATCAACATTAGTTAAACCATCCTAGTAATAATATTTCATACCTCTGTTGACACACAATGCAACAAATTGGTCATCATACTATAGCGCAGTGTAGATGCTTCAAAGTACTCACGGTTCATATGCGCCTGAGAGCTCAACACCTCAATTCTCAAAATGTAAAGTGTTTTTCACTGGGAAACCACCTGTAATTTATAGGCATTTTTGAATTCAAATCCGACCATTCCCCCTACAATTCGTTCATAAATGTTGGATTAGTGGCAGAGTTTCAAAGATCTTGCCCTTAAATTCCGACTTAAATGTCACCCCCTGCAATATTTAGCCATTTTCCCACTGTCAAGTCATGAAAAGTGACCGTAACGGCCATTTTCTGGCTTCCTTGCGCGGTCCCTCCTTCGATAGCGCAACTCCCCAAGCATTTCTGTTGACATTGTGACATTCCTTCATTTCACACAGTTGCCTAATCGCACAAATCCACAACCCGGGCAGTGTATTTTATAGTCCCACGCCTCCTTTCAACTGCCTGGAGCACTAAGACTGTGCTTCCGTCATGTAGTCATCTAGTTGGATCACCGGTGTATGGCTTCAATCAACTGCCATTCACTCTCCCTAGGAATGTCTCTCCATTCAACTTTACCAATTGAACTGCTCCACCATTGGTAATCTCCTCGACGACATAGGGCCCTAGCCAATGCATCCAAAATTTTCCTAGAAATTTATCTAACTTGATGTCATATAATAGAACTAAATCATTTACCTTGAAGGTGCGCAGTTTTATGTGTCGATCATGCCATGCCTTTTCACGCTCCTTTTGCATTTTTTTATGGAATCTAGCTAGAAATATATCCTCTTCAAGCTCTGTTAGCTACGTCAGCCTCTCCTCCAGGGCTCTGCGATCCACCATTCCTGTGAATGTCACTATGTGTAGACTAGGTACAATGTATTCCATCATAATCACAACTTCTATGCCATAGACCAGTCTAAACGGCATTTTTCCAGTCAACTTCTTGCAAGTCGTTCTATAAGCCCATAGCACTACGAACCCACACACATCCCAGTCATTTCTTTGAGCATTGCAAACCTTTTTTTGTGCGCTCTCCAATATTTTATTAAACGCTTCCACTGTCCAATTAGACTGTGGATAATATGGTGTGCTCTTCTGATGGTAAACCTGAAATTCCTCCATCATTGTGCTGATCGTCTCATTAAGAAAATGCATACCATGATTGCTCATTAAAAATTTTGGACAACCAAACCTTGTCATCACGTACTCAAAGATGAATTTTGTTGTTGTCATGCTTGTACAATCCTTCACGGGTTGCGCCTCCGCCCATCCGGTTAAGTACTAAGTCATGGTGATGATGCACCGCACTCCCGTCTTCTTCCCTAGAGGCTGAATTGATCCCACAAAGTCAATCTCCCACTTCTCGAAGGGATGTAATGATATATGCAGATTTACCGGCATCTCATCCCTGCACGAGGGTCTGCCAGTCCTTTGGCATGCATCACATGCTCTACAATACACTTTTGAATCCTTATGCAAGGTCAGCCACCACAACCCAGCATGTAGAATCTTTTATGTTGTTGATTTTCCTGCATAATGACCTCCTGCCGCCCTGCAATGACAGAAAAGTTTGTCGCGCTCACCACCAGTTCCTTCTTCTATTGACTTATATATCCTTCTGGAGCCGTTCTTGTTGTCAAGAAGTGTATAATATATTCAAAGTGGTTTTCTACGACGCACATTGCAAAGAGATGCACATTAGGCATCCTTCCTTCAAATTAGTAGGCTCTTCTCCAGTTTCAATGTGCGACAGATGATTCGGTCCCGCATTCAATCGTCCTGGTTTCACAATGACTTCAAATTCATATTCTTGGAACAACAACAACCACCTGCATATATTTCCCCTAACATAGGCTTGTTGACTAGGTTTTTCAATATAGAATGGTCTATATACACCTTAAAATGTTTGCCCAACAAATAATGCCGAAACTTTTGGAGCGCGTACACCATAGCTAATCCTTCGCGCTCTGTCGTGAAATAATTTTTCTCAACTTTGGACAGATTCCTACTTGTGAACGCTATAGGGTGATCCAAGTCCTCTTCACTAGCCTATCTCAGTACTACTCCCAACGCAATACATGATGCGTCCACATGCACATGAAATTCCTTCTTCCAATCCGGGAAGACTAGGATCGACACGGTGACCATTTTCTCCTTTGGCACATCCAAGCTCTTATGGCATTCTTCATTCCAATAGAACATAACATCTTTCTTTAACAATTTTTCCATCAACACAATGATCTAGGCATAGCTCTTGATGAATTTGCTATAGTATCCCATATGCCCCAAAGTTGCGCGCAGCTGTTTCACACTCCTTGGTGCTTCCAAATTGATTATGACCGTGATCTTCGCAATGTCTACCATCAAGCCTTGTCTGCATACCACATGACCCAGAAAGATCCCAAAAGGGACAAAAAACAATAATTTCTTTAGATTGAGTGCGATATGGTACCTCCGACATGTATCTAGCATCAAGCGCAGACTTGCCACATGGCGCTTTACCAATCCAAACACTGTCCAATTGTCAAAGTATACCTGCAGAAATTTGTGAATCAAATCCTTGAATGTCGCAATGACTACGCATGAAAAGATTGTCAGTGCATTCCTCAGTCTAAAAGGCATCACTGTATACTGGAACCATCCCCATTCAGTCACAAAGGTCATCTTACTTCTATCCTCCAATGCGATCTTGATCTGATGGTACCCAAAAAACCCATCAGTGAATGGATATGCTTCTTGGCCACCGACATTATCTAGGACCTCTTCGGTGAATGGATTTGGGAAGGGATCATGCATGCAGGCATCATTCAACCTCCTAAGATCTACACATATCCTTATTTCTTCCTTCTGCTTCTTTTCCTAAACTACTATTGGGCTCACCCAATCAAATTCTTCTACCGGTTTAATAATACCTGCCACGAGCATCTTATCTAACTCTAAGTAGACCCTTTCTTTATACTTTGGATTGAGGCGGTAAGGTCTTTGCTTCACAAGTTTCACATCTGGTTTTAGGGTGATATTCATGTCACCCAGGTCCCCTATTATCCCTTTCAAATCTGAAAACTTCGTGGGAAACAGATCCTGATATTTGTGGAGTAATTCGACGACCTTATCTACTGTTGTGTCATCCCAGTAGTCCCAAATATTTACAAACTTCAGCTCTGCCTCTGTGCCAATGTTTACCTGTCTAGTTTTGAGCGGCTCAGTTATGTCAGGATTCTCTAGTTGCGGTCCTTCAACTTCCAGTGACCTTCAGTCTCTAGAATATTAATCTTCCTTGGGTCTTCATCTTCTTCTTTCGTTGTTACATTGTAGCACTCCAGCACATGGCTCAGCTGGGTAGTCCAATTAAGTTGAACCAAATATAGAGGATCCTGCAGTATCCTAAAAATTGTTTCCTTAACCTCCTGCAATGCTTCATCGATACTTTCAAACCCATCCTCAAATTTGAACGTCATCAAAAATCCTTGGCGCAAAACATCCCATTCTTCAGTGCAATGGTGGAATTCTGTCTCCAAGTACCAATTCATTGGTATAACACCCAAGGTATGACAAAATAGATGTACCCACTCTAGCTAAGGCTTCACTCCATATGCTTAAATCCATTTGGCCAAATGGTCACGCAGATCATTTCTCCCATCATATTTTTCTGTTAGCCACACTTATGGGTGGCCAAACTGTATTCTCATCATTTTTCTTTTTACGCACCAATCATCAAAATTGTCCTTGTGTGTGCCCCACCATCTCGCAGGCATAGCACGTAGCGTCCAGTCCAGGGCCTGGAAGCGATGCTTCTCTGGCACTTCTCTCTCAAATGCATCCAAAAAGTGATCGACATTAGTTAAACCATCCTAGTAAGGAAGATTTCTTACCTCTGTTGATACACAACGCAACGAATTGGTCATCATACTATAGCACAGCGTAGATACTTCATGCAATCAATTCTGCCAGTGCTCTAGTTCTTCATCTGAATCTAATGTGTAGGAACTTTCACGATCCCATGCAATACGTCCATCTACTGTTGGATTCACCCAATCCTGATCTTGCGTCATTATCTTGTAAATTTGGTCCAAATCTTCATCACTTTCATAATCATGGACCGTTTCAGTATAGCGCGATCCTTCTATAGGGTCCAGTGGCACCACTACGTGGAGCGATTTCTTCTCAAATATCATCTTCTGCTTCTTCAGATTGATTACCCCATTCATGTCAATGGCCCAATCGATCCCAAGGAGTGGAGGGTAGGGATTTTTGTCATCCACAATCTCTATAACCTCAAAATCATCTAGTGCACTTGCACCTTCAATATCAACTATTACCCCCTGCAACCTCCCCATTGGGATGATTTTCTATTGATTCACCATCCTTAACTGAATCAGAGACCACTATAGTGCAGGTGTCCCCATTCTCTCCCATGTCTGTTTCGGCAAAAAGTTCGCGTCCCACCCCAAATCTAAAATAACCTAATCCATCTCATATTCTCCTATCTACGCGGTGAGTCTCACCTCATGTACAGTTCTTTCCTTATGCTTACCAAGATTTCTAACTATGTGCGGTCCGTTAGAAGTGTTTTCCTTGTCAGTTTACCTATTGATTAGCTCCTGTAGTTCGTTCACAACCTTGCTATCGCATAACAATTTCATGTAGGTCTCCAAGAACGTGGTAATCGTGAACAGGTCCATTTCTTCAGTCGGCTTCTCTTGACTCCCTGAGGTGGAGGCCTCAGTGGAACTTTTATTCGCTTCCATAAATGTTTCTTTTACACATTATAAATCAAACCCGGGGTCCCTTTCTAGCACTTTGTGGACCCACTCACCTTCTTTAGACTACTTCCCATTATCCAGTCGCCACTCCACTCCGCAGCACAATATTTACCTTAGGGTCTTCCTCGCGGGGCTCAACCCTCATCATCGGCAAGTATTGAGTCAGTTTCTGAGGCTGCGCTCCCTTCTAGTGTATCTTAGCTAACAATATATGACAATCCTCCGTTGCATGGTCAAACTGAGTACAATAGCAGCATGACAGTCGCATCGAATTCGGGCAGTCTCGTACGTAGTGTCCTGGTCCTCCACAATTCTAACAAATAACCTACCCTCGACCTCTACTAGGTCCTCCTCCATCTCAGCCTTGTCCGCGCTCCTGATACTTGCCTCGCGCTCCTCCAGTGCCTTGGTATGGACGCCATGTTTATGCCTGCACCTTATATGCAGGTTTCCTATCCATAATTACTCCATAACTCTAGCAATTGCACTCATCATGACCCACTGATTGACAGAAGTTCCAGAAGATCTGTTGCGGTGTCTGTATGAATTTCTGTGGCAATTGAAATTGGTTGTCACATGTTTCCCAACTACCTGATAGATAGCACACCATAGCACAGGCCCTGTACTTAGCCCTCCCGAATTTTCTAGCCTCAAAGGCATTGGTCCCCCTGCTGCAACGGAACCATTTGTTGGCTTGATGGGCCCTAACCCAGGTTCAACGTTAAGAAGCCAAGCAAATCCCTACACTACTAGCCCTTTCGACATCAATCCGCGGAGCACAGACTAAAGTCTCACCCGAAGCAGTATGGGGGGCTGCTAGAACCAAGTTTCTACACCCTCAGATGGTTGTGATGTCGGTTATATACCCTAACCCCTTCTTCGCACGGATCGATAAGCCCTTTAGGGCTTATCAAAGTATTTCTCTTATTCGTCCTTGAAGCCTCCGTGAAAGTCTCCAATCATCCTTCACAGACCTCAAATAGATAGATCAAGAACTTACGTGCCTCTATAATTACTCTTACTTCTGTATTTACTCAAATTCTCTTAGTTTCATACTATCTTAACAGGTAATTATAATTATCGTACGTAAACAGATGTTCTTACTTGCATTCATATAACAAAGAGAAACATATAGATTCGCGCATCAAAGCAGTATTAAAACATAAACCTAGTATTCAACATAACATAATCGCATCCAACCAACAAAAGTAAAATACACAAGTAATTCTAGAATACTTCTCTTTATTGATAATCCATATTTCCAGTACAGACTCTGACTGCCCTGCGCACACAGCTGCAGGGGTCTACGCACTTAGATGTGGACTTCTACCCTAGGCCTCTGCACACTCAGCTGCAGAGCTTCTTCCTACGCTAAGACTCTTCGCTCTTAGCTCTCATAGACACGTCAACTTACTTAGAACTCTACCAAAAACTTATGAACTACCTTAGACTTTTCTAAGACTCCCTTTTTTATACAATCCCATGGTCCGCGGACCAAGGGGGGATCTCATCAAGCCGACACAAATGATCTAAACTAAGGGCGGAAACCCTTTTTGACTATTTACATCTCGCGCTCCGCAACCACAAAATGCAGAGACTTTACATTCTTTACACAAAATTTTGGCTTTTAGCCCCAAAACTTGGGCTCGTAACCCCAAAATTGACCCCACGGGACCTGTTCCTAACACTTGCCTATCAACATCTATATACACTTTTTGTCAATGATGTGCCAATGTCCCAGGGATTTGAGCCACTTTTTCAGGCCCAAAGTGATCTGAAATGGGGCACTAAAGGCTTCTTGTCAGCTTACAAGAACCTCTCCCACTCCAAAGCTTATATATTCCCAAGATCTAGCTTATGCTTGGTAAATGCGGAATAAACAACTTGAAATAGGTGTATGCTTATGTTTTCCTCTAACTACTTAGTTGCCTTAAGTTTATTTTCTTTGTTGATATTTAAACACACACAACAGTAAATGCAATGCAGCAAATGAACAAACACATAAGACAACAATATAATATGGAGTTCATCCTGATATCTTGGGCTATGTCTCCTTGAGCTCTAATCAACTCGACTAGGCTCTTTGGGATTATGGCTTAAATTATTTTACAAGCTCCACGCTCAACTCCATTGGTTTAAAACTGAACCTATGGGTTTAGAATACCATCTTATCCCGTTGGCTATCCTTTAGTTGTAGACAGATCTAGGCTTCTCTGGACTTGACTCCTTCAATCAGTGCTCTGAGCTTCTTGAGCTTCTGGCCTCTCTGACTCCCTCAGAATTCTTTATTGTCTCTAGAATCCTTCTTCTATCTTCAGTACAACAGTCACCAGCAACAGCTTGATCAATTCGATCTCTTTACTATTTTGACTTTATTACATCTCCATGGCTTGTAGAAGTTTGTTTGACCTCTCTAGCTCTGCGGCTCTGGCTCTCTAGCTAACTGGCTCTGGCTCTCAACTCTCTGGCTCATCTGGCTCTGGCTCTCTTAGCTATCCAGCTTTGTCCTTCTGGATTTGCCTCCAACCTCTGGTGGCTCTGCCTCTGCTCGGCCCTCTGGCTCTAAAGCTCTTAGGATTTTTGGCTCTCGACGCTCAAGCTCTCTGGCCCTACAAGTCTGTTGCGCTCAGCTCTCTGAAGCAAAGACTAGCTTCTTCGTTTGGCTCTCTGGCCTTTGAGGAACCCTCCAACTCTGCGACTTCCTATCTATTTCTCTCTATGCAATCATTCATTTGCCTCTGTGTCTCTTCGACTGTCCCTCTGGCTTTGTGGCTCTGCGACTGGCCATCTGGCTTGCAGGCTCTGTGGCTCTATGTATAACGCATTCCTATTACAATGTATCATTGTTACAAAACACCCGCTTACAGTGTGGCACAATGATTTTAGAATAGGGACAATTACAAAGGAATCGGCGGCCTCTTTCCAAGACAAAATCTGTGAAATAACCATATTTCCTATACATAGAGAATATACATGGAAATACATTATCGGGCGCAAAAACCAGACTTCAACTGGAATGCAACCACATCTATAATCCCTTTCAGGTCCGCGCTTTATCCCATATCACTATCGCATGGCTTAGGCCAAAACAACCCAATACATGGGAAATACATAGAAATCCCATAATTCTGGATTTCAAAATTTATGAAATCACGTCCATAATTCTATTGGGTCCGCGCTTTATCGCAAGTCGTAATCGCGACGTGCATTGGCCGTTTGTATCAGGTATCACCGATCACTGATATCGGTGTATTGTTATTGGCCCCATCTCTATATCGGCATCTTGCAATATCACTGTTGCAACAGCCCTGGGGGTCTTCCCTTTGACTGTGTCGATCCCGGATCTACCGATTGGCCGATCGCAATCACAATTTCTCACCGCAATTGCTAATCGCCTCACCTAGGGTTCCAATATCACATGTAGGCCTACCTCCGATTCGATATATCGGAGATTGTTGATCGGGGGTCCGTCCGGCCTTTGGTCTAGGTCCTCCCTTTGCACCTCTTCCGATGCGATTTCCTTAAGGAGTGCATATAAAGCCTTAAGCCCATTTTTATAATAATTTGCCTCCTTTTCAAAGGACAATGGGCAAACTTCTTATTATAATAACTTCTTCATCCGAAGTCCATTTTAGCCCATTTAAATTGCATTAGATTCAGATTGAAGAGATCTATGCAATGGGACTATTCCCAAGAGCATCCTTTGACTTTCATCTGACCATGATTTACAAAGGGTTTGTGCCATTTAGCACCGTTTACCTGTTATATGAAGTCTTTTAGACTTAGAGTTTTATCCAAGATCCATTTTGGATCACGCCTTCCCACTAAAAAGCTTTTGGTCTCCAAAAGTCTGATATATTGATCTGAACAGTAAATGAGAGTACATCACCCTCTTCTTTCAGCCTCCATACACTTGCCTTGCATAGTGCCTCTAAACCAAAGCCTTTGAACACTCCCTTCTTGGATGTGCTTGTCCTTCTGGGAAGAATTGTCTTCCTCCTTGACTTTATGTAGAACTCCTGCTAAGAAGGTCACAGAAGATAGTTTGAACTTCTCTACCTTGATCATTGATCCAAGATGGCTCAAACAAATGTGAATTTACATCTCCTTCACAAACTTTTCATTTGTACCTATTTGACATACTGTCAACAACAACTATTAACAACAACTGGATGGCCTAAACTCCTTCAACAAAAGAAACAGATTTCACATCTTGTGAACACCTCCATTTCTTTACATCTGCATACAAATGATTGACTAGATAACAAGCCAACAAAACATGCCTTTAAAACAATTGACCCTTCAAGTCAAGCATGTAGAAAAAGAATTCCACAGTTCTTTTCCAAAGATGAAACACTTCATCATCATCTCCATCTTGGAGACCAAATCTACTTTTCTCAAGTCAATATTGCATTACATGCATGTTTACAACAAAGTAATCAACCCTTCAAGTTAATCACACATACATGTTTAAATACAAGGAAATCATCAACATCCCTATGTTCATGCATATCAAGCTTATTCATGCATTTCATCCTTCAACTTTCGCTTAAGCACACTGTACTTTCGAAGCTAAAATGAAATATAATGTTGCAGCAATAAAGTGAGTCTCCTACTCAACTTTTTCCATTCACCTTCTTGGTAAAGTCCTGCAACTTGCACTCCATTAACAAAGAAATGCAAATAGATGCAACTTGATATAATGCATTTTCAAAAAGACATGCAACCTTAATTGGATAAGAATTCTAACCATTTATTACCAATCCATTTCAAAGGTCCTTCCTTTGTTTGCATATCAGCATCAACATGTGAATCATCTTGAAACACATCATTCATGGAATCTTTCTTTCCATTCCCGCCATTTTCTCTTTCCACCCTCTTCAAGTTTCGTGGAAGCATTGTTGGATTCAGAGTCCAACACTTTTCAGCAATGTGTCCTTGCTTATGGTAGTAAGTGCAACACATGTGCATCCTCTTGACAGCATGATTTGCCTTGTCCAATGGACCTTTGGCTTTTTGCTTCCTTTCCTTCAAAATTTTCCTGTATGTAGCCATTCTCTTCCAACATCTAGAAACATTATGGTTATCCAAACCACAAAAGGAACATGCAATTCTTTTCCCATACTTATATCGAAATTTACCATGCTGAACATAATCAAAAGGAATATGATTAGAACCAGATTTATACCTTTCTTTTTCACCTTTATTGCCTTCATGAGGAGGTGAATTGAATGAATAAGTGGCTCCCTTTGGAACACCATCAACCTCTTCAATGGTTTCAGAGCTTCCACAACTCTTTGGTTCAAGTGCATGCTTATGACACCTGCATCCTGCAAATGATGTTTCAAGCTATTGCATTCTCCATGAATACAATCTTCACACTCTTGAGGTAGAAGACCTGAAATGAAACTCCTTCTTGGAACTATTTCAATGGCCTTCATGGCAGATTTGGAACCTTCTCCATAAGACTGTCCATAGCCAAGACCCAAATACTTAGGCCTTTCCTCAACTATTATTGGCTCAACAATACCTTGTGCATGTTTGTCCAAGCCTTTTCCTTCATAGCCCATCTTGGACATTAACTTGGAACCTATGCCTTTGGTATGTTTTTCAAAAGAACCAACATAATCATTCTTGGAGGAATTTGAAGACAAACAGGAATTATTTACCTCTTCTTCAAGCTGATACTTGACTAAGGCTTCTTTGGCAACAAAGAGTTGTGTCTCCAACTCATGCATCCTTTTCAGGTTCATATTTGCAATACGAAGTTTCCTCTCCATTTCCTGTAATTTATCAGAAAGCAACTGCTTCTCTTCCTTCATGGAATTCAACTTCTCTCTAATTATGATGCTCTTCCTTCCATCCTCATACATTTCTCTCACCATATCCATCATTATGAATGAGTCTTGCTTCACATCTTCATCAAAGAATCTTGTGAAGAAAGCAGAATTTGAGGACTCACTTGTAGAAGTAGTCATTGTCAAAATGAACAAAAGAACTTCAAACAAGATTAACAAAGAGCTTATTCAAGCAACCTTTTACAACAAATCTCTTGTGCTTCAAGGATTTCTTTGAGGTCCTTTTGGGATAAGAAGAATGCCTTCAGCCCTTCTTCCTTCTTGTCCTCTCCTGGACTTAGCTAACAACAGCTTTCCCTAAACCTTTGCAAACTCAAACAACAGTCATTTTACAAACAATCAAACAACAAAATCCTTGCTACTGTTTGAACACCTTTCAAGTCAAGTAAGCGAATAGATTGCTCTGTTAATCAATCATCCACCCTTGATACCACCTGCATCATAATACCATATGCTCTGGTATAACGAGTTCTGATATAACCTTCTTTGACAGTGGGGTTAATCAATCTTAGGCTCTGATACCACCTGATCTGAAATGGGGCACTAAAGGCTTCTTGTCAACTTACAAGGGCCTCTCCCACTCCAAAGCTTATATATTCCCAAGATCTAGCTTATGCTTGATAAATGTGAAATAAACAACTTGAAATAGGTGTATGCTTATGTTTTCCTCTAAATGCTTAGTTTCCTTAAGTGTATTTGCTTTTTTGATATTTAAAAACACACAATAGTAAATGCAATGCAGCAAATGAACAAACACATAAGACAACAATATAATATGGAGTTCGCCCTGATATCTTGGGCTACGTCTCCTTGAGCTCTAATCAACTCGACTAGGCCCTTTGGGATTATGGCTAATTATTTTACAAGCTCCACACTCAACTCCATTGATTTACAGCTGAACCTATGGGTTTAGAATACCATCTTATCCCACTGGTTGTCCTTTAGCTGCAGATAGATCTAGGCTTCCCTAGACTCAACTCCTTCAGTTAGTGCTCTGAGCTTCTTGAGCTTATGGCCTCTCTGACTCCCTCAGAATTCTTTATTGTCTCTCGAATCCTTCTTTTGTCTTCAGTACAACAGTCACCAGTAACAGCTTGATCAATTTGATCTCTTTGTTGTTCTGACTTCATTACAGCTCCATGGCTTGTAGAAGTTTGTTTGAGCTCTTTGGCTCTGCGACTCTGGCTCTCTAGCTAACTCGCTCTGGCTCTCAGCTCTCTAGCTCATCTGGCTTTGGATCTCTTAGCTATTTGGCTCTATCCGTCTAGCTCTACCTCCAACCTCTGGTGGCTCTACCTCTGCTCGGCCCTCTGGCTCTCAAGCTCTCAGGTTTTCTGGCTCTCGACACTCAAGCTCTCCGGCCCTGCAACTCTGTTGCGCTCAACTCTCTAAAGCAAATACTAGCTTCTTCACTTGGCTCTTTGGCCTTTGAGGAACCCTTTGAATCTGCGGCTTCCTGTATTTTTCTCTCTGTGCAATCATTCCTCTGCCTCTGTGTCTCTTCGACTGGCCCTCTGGCTCTCTGGCTCTCTGGCTCTATGACTGGCCATCTGGCTCGCTGGCTCTATGGCTCTGTGTATAACGCATTCCTGTTACAACGTATCATTGTTACAAAATGCCCACTTACAGTGTGACACAATGATTTTGGAATAGGGACAATTACAAAGGAATCGGTGGCCTCTTTCAAAGACAAGATCCGTGAAATAAACATATTTCCAATACACAAAGAATATACACAGAAATACACTATCGGGTGCAAAAACCGAACTTCAACTAGAATGCAACCGCATCTATAATCCCTTTCGAGTCTGTGATTTATCGCATGGCGTAAGCCAAAACAACCCAATACACGGGAAATACATAGAAATCCCGTAATTTCAGATTTCAAAATTTATGAAATCACGTCCATAATTATATCGGGTTCACGCTTTATCGCAAGTCGCAATCGTGATGTGCATTGGCCCTTTGTATCGGGGATCACAGATCTTCGATCGCCGATATCGACGTATCGCTATCAACCCCATCGCTATATCGACATATCGCAATATCATTGTCGCAATGGCCTTGGGGGTCTTCCCTTTGACTATGTCGATCACCGATCCGCCAATCAGCCAATCGCAATCGCAATCGCTAATCACCTCACCCGAGGTTCCGATATCGCATGTAGGCCTACCTCTGATGCGATATATCGGAGATCGCTGATCGGGGGTCCGTCCAGCCTTTGGTCTAAGTCTGCCCTTTGCACCTGTTCCGATGTGATTTCCTTAAGGAGTGCATATAAATCCTTAAGCCCATTTTTATAAGAATTTGCCTCCTCAAAGGACAATGGGCAAAATTCTTATTACAATAACTTCTTCATCCAAAGTCCATTTTAGCCCATTCAAATTGCATTAGATTCATATTAAGAGATCTATGCAATGGGACTATTCCCAAGAGCATCCTTTGACTTTCATCTGACCCAGATTTACAAAGGGTTTGTGCCATTTAGCACCTTTTGCCTCTTATATGAAGTCTTTTAGACTTAGAGGTTTATCCAAGATCCATTTTGGATCACAAAGCCGAGTTCACTACACAAAATTTCATGATAACTTCATAACAATAAAATAACATGGAAATGACAGTACTAAAGAAAATACTTGAATGAGACCTTGACTGGACCCCTACTAGCCATGAAAAACATTTTGTCAAACATATCACAAATATGTAATCTACAAGTGTAAGTAACAGATCTGAGCATAGGGGTCTCATACTTAGCTGAGAATTGCTAAGGACCATTGATGCCTCAACACATCAACTGCCATTCCATGCATTAGGTCATAGATACATTGGTCTTTCAATTACAAGTAAAAACATGGTGAAATCCATACATAGATGTTGTCATAAAACACATACATAACCATCATAATAGAAATAGAAATACTCATGAAAGTATAGCCATATAGACCACATATAATCCATCAAAATGCTCTTAGAAATACGGGGAGAAATGACCTTTCATTAATGATGCAAAATCCGATCCCGAGATGGGACTTCCACGTTCCACCCACCCATAGAATGGCTGAGCCAAATCTCTCTTCAGTCATTCATCCCCGTGCCATATTCTAAGCATGAATGTGGGATCTCATATAACACATTAATCAAAACTCAACCAGGGCTTCTGGAGGTCATCCACCTCAAGCCATCAAGCAGTGGTTCCACCTTATGACTAGACATAAATAAAAAAAACCATAATCATATTGGTCTCCATCCAAGCCTTCCAGGGCTTCTAGAGCGTTTGTCCAACCAAGGCTTCAAGGACTAGTAACTCAATCCACAACTCATACAGGGATTCCATAGCGTTTGTCCAACTAGGTCTTCCAAGACTAGTAACTCAACCTACCAAGGGTTCCAGAGCATTTTTCAAACCAAGGCTTCCAGGATTAGTAACTCAACCCAAGCTGTTACAGGGCTTCCAAATCGTTTGTCCAACCAAAGCTTCTAGGACTAGTAACTCAACCCAAGCTAAGGAAACATGAGAACCAACCAAAAACAAACAATGAAAATAAATCCACAATCACCATGGCTATCCAGGAAATGGCAAGGCTAAGCAATCCACTGTCAATCCAGCCAATCCTCCATGCCAATGAGAGATCATGACCAAGAATCCACATGCATATGCCATGCATGCCAAAAATAGTGAAGAAATCATACATGCAACTCGGTACCTGCAAGAAAATATGATGTAGTTGCTGATCCCAATGCCCCCTTACGCTTTCCTGCTCTTCCTTTACCTTATTTCTCGAAGAATCCAAGTATACCACACCCACCAAGAGTGTTGCAAGAAAGCTCTAAGTATCCAAGAGTATGAGAGAGAGAGAGAGAGAGAGAGAGAGAATAATGAGAGAGATCCTATATTGAACTAACAAAACGTTACCAACTAATCCTCATAAGCCTTTTCATGAATGAGGCCTTTATTTTCCTTCATTTTGCTTCACTTTCCTCCTCACATGCAACATGTGACCTTTCACCTCCCTTTTCTCCTAATTTCCATTATTTTCATAAATAAATGTGCCAAAATGCCATTTTTCCTTTCTAAAGCCTTAGCCATTGTGTTAGTTGTAAACAATCAAAAGTGATCCCCATCACTAGGATTTTGCCCGACAATCAGCTTGGAATAAGTATCCCATTTCTTTCACAAAATAGTAGAATTTTGAAGCTTTCATAGTTCATAATTAGAGTATTTTTATTTGAATTCCTTTATATTTCACGTTTTGCATTTGATTTTTTCTTAGATATAGTATTTGAGAAAGAACATGTGTGTGGACTCACTAAGATCTTTTCAAAAATAGGTTTGACTTTCATTTTTCAATTAGAATAGTTTTTTTCCAATTAAAAGTTGATAACTTAGCATATATGCTGCAAGTATACTTTGCAAGTTCATGAACCCTGGATTGATAATTTAATCCAAGTAATTTAAGAAATAATTAAATTACCCAAAAAAATTGGCATCATTGCAAGGGAAGTATACATAGGTGTTCATTTTTAATCTTGGATGTATTTTCATTTACATAACTCTATTTAGGAGGAACAATAAGACGAGAGGTAAGGACCTGCACTTCATGATTGTAGGGTTGTTCCTAAGCTAGAGCTATTTCAATTGAAATGCATTATAGTTTCATCCATTCTTTTGATGCATAGTTAACTCATACTGAAACAATTTGGGATGCATGTTTATAGAATGAGATTCTAGAGGTAGATTTGTTAGTAGAGGACACAGTTCAATTCCAACATCACCAACCACCCCCACTAGATCACGTAGTTCCACACCACCATCCATTACACACATTCCATCATTTGTATGTAGATCAAGACTTCCTAAAGTTCAAAGGTTAGAAATTCAACCTATGGAATCACCAACTTCATCTACAAAAGTTGTGGTAGAAGAACCTACATCCCCAACTGAAGGAGTCATATTCCTTTCTTCAATAAGTGAACAACTCATTGGACACGAGTTAGAAGCACCTATTGAAGAGGAAGAAGAAAAAGATGAAACTTTTCTTGAAGAACCATTAGTAGAGGAACGAGAGTAAGAAGAGTTAGTTGAAAACAATCCTATTGAGGAACCCTATATAAGTTCTGAGGAATCTACAATGGCAGATGGAGAAGGAGAGGTACATAATGGAGAGGGACTGTGAATTGGTGGAGGTAGAGGAGGTATGATATTAAAAGGAGGTGGTAGAAGTGGTGTTCGAGGTGGAAGAGGAGGAAGAGGGGATGATGTATGTTTTCATGAAGAAAAGGACCCTTTTGGATTCCTTGTTCAAGAAATAAATATTATAGCCACTATGAAGAATATTTCTCCATCAATACTTCCTAACTTCCATGGTATGAGAAATGAGGATCCAAAAACATTTATTTTTGAGTTTGAGGTGTTATCACCAAAAATTGATCATCTAGCCATAATTTACTAGATGGATCGAAGTACACCATGTAGGGCCAATTTTACCATAGTAGAATTGCTTTCACTGTAAGAAATTACTTAATAAATCACATTTGTTAAGTTATTTCTCGTTAAACCCATGAAGATTAATTAAGTAAATCACTGGTTGAATTGAGGCTTTTATGATCCATAACAATTATAAGAAGAAATTTCAGCGTAAATCACATTCAGAAAATCATTGTCGACGCGTTTCGAACCAACCAGTGTGGTTCATCATCAGGACAAGTTGGAAATCAGATCTATCTTTGCTAGTTAAATACTTCGAGCAGAGCCTCCAACGGCTAACTAGGATAATGTCTAAATTTGACTAGGGACCAAGGTCAAACAAACGATTTATAAATCAACCGTAAGGGACCTTACCTATATATAAATTAAAAGCCTAAAGTAAATTTAATTAAATTGGTAGTTTAATAAATCATTAAAAGTATTAACTATTTAATAGATAGATAGAAATTAAAAAATAAAAAAATAAAAATAAATAAAGTTCTGTAGAATGATCTGGGAAAAGAGAGAACAATTTTAGTCTGCCAGCTTCTTGTGTGAGAGTTCTATAATGTGAAATGCTAAATCTGAAAGTAATGAAAGAAGTTCCAGATTGTCTTATGGTCTTTGTAATGTGAAGAACCTTCTGCTGGTTTGCTTTATGTTTGTGTAATGTGATGAAATGTAAGTTGTATAATGTGTCTGATTTTAGTAGATTTTGGTATATATCAGTTAAGTTTTTCCTTGGAAAATGATGGTAATTTTAGCAGATATTTTGGGAAAATTTCGCAGAAACTTTTGGAAATTTTGGTTATAGCTATCAAGTTTTAGGATTTTGATTGTCATAATGATTCCAATAAAAATTTGGCGGTTGGGGCAAAATTGTAACCTTTTTTTATGTTGTCAAATAATATAATATATAAACCATTTTTTCATGTTGTCAATTGGATAACCATCATTGCGTTGAAATTGTTAATAATTATTAAATTGATAGTAAAGATTTAATCTCCACTAAATATTTATAATAGAATTTACAAATCAAAGGTTGATATTTATCTCCAAAATAGCTATGCATCTTTTTCCCTTTTAATTAATTTGTTTAGTTAAAAAAAAAAAAATCATACTAACAAGTGCCATATGAAGTGAGTTATGGATTTTTTTAGCATGTGTTATTCATGATATTGGCCATGGCAATGTAACAAAGCATATTTATAAATTAAAAATATCAATTGTAATAATTTAAAATAATGTTATAACTTGATAAGCTTTTATGATTTTTTAATTTTTAGCAATGTGAGATGTAAGTGTTATGATATTTATTATGGATTCATGTCTATCAATGTTTATCAATCACTAATTTATATGGCTATGCTAATTAATAAACTTATTTTCAACATTCAAAATATTCCAAAGGAGTAGTGCTTAAATTAAACCTCTACCAACTAAAATAATAATCGAATCAATTTTCTTATAAATAAAATTTTAAATTCATAAAACACCATTGTTTCTTGTCCCTATACAAATTTAAATGACTTGGATTTTATTTAATTATATATAAAATATTTTATATGCTCCCAAAATTATTAGGACTTTCATTCTAGGCATCTTCATTTTTATTTTTATTACAAATTTTGACCTTATTGTTTCCCATAATTTTATTATGCTCTAAGGCATTCTCCTGTGAGAAGAACTCCATTGGCTGCCACTTTGTACTAGTCCTCAGCATTGGATGGAGTGTTAGATGGTTGAAAAAATGTTGACCGTTGGATCCTACTTCCATTGTGAACCAAATGTTTGTGTTAGTTATCAACCGATTACTTATGTTTAGTCATTATCAACTGAATTTTTTCTCCTCTGGATTTTCAACTTCTTCAACATTCGGGGTCTTTCAACAAGAAGCTCAACCGTGCTTGGAACCAGCTCCTCAAGTAGTGATTTGATCTCGTTGCAGTCCTTGTATTTTTCTAGGAGCCACTTCAACTCTCGCAACACTTGTTCTCTGGCGTTGGTTTTATTAAAGGCTGAGAGAGGATTGTTGGAGGTGTAGATAGAAAACCAACCCCTTTGCACTCTCACACCATTTCTGACCATTATTTTGGTCACTTTGTCGAGGTATGTTCTGTCGGGGAGGAGAGTGGAGAGCGAAAACTATGAGGTCAAAATCATCCATCCACTCCAGACTCTGCACAGTGTCTCTCCACGTGATTGTGATGTCGCATCAGTCGTATTTGGTTTTCTCGACATCAGTAAGGAGGGCATCGTAACCCATCCAATTTGACTCATGGCTCCATGACTTGTGAGAGAGTGATCTCAGAAGAAAAGCTTATGGCACATCGATGGCCTTGTCTAGCCAAATTGTCCAAGAAAAATATATTTTATCTCTTGATTTCATTGCACTTAATTTTTGTTATTTTTAATATAGCAAAAATATACCCAAGTGTGAGCCATTTACGTGATATTCCTTGAATGTCCAACCTATCTTCATAAAAATAACTAACTCAAAACTACTTGCCTATAAACGTCGTTTACCTCTAAACCAGGGAAAATTTTAAGAATGGAAGTTTATTTTAATGTTTAAAAATTTGGCGAATCTTATTAGTCCCTAATATGAAAATTGTAAAACAAATGGTGATATTTTTGTAGAAATATTTAGATTTCCAATGATTTTATATTAGTTGATATAAAATTTTAACGATTTTTAAGGTAAACTAATGGTGTACTATAAAATTTGGGTGAATAAGTTTAGACAAAAATTAAAATTCGCGAATCATCTTTTTTGAAAAAGCATGGAAAATTAGCTCACCTACGAATATTAGCCCCTAAAATTTTCACTACTCTAAGCACACAACCCATCTTTCCAAAACAAAGGCATTTGAGAAAATCAAAATGCAGTGATTCCATCTGGTTAGATATCTTCTTCCATTTGGCAAGATTTTATAGGTTCAATTCGATCGACAACTATCCTTGAATTGAAGAATTCATTCAGTTGGGGTTTCATAATTGTTATTGAGGTTGTTTGTAATCATGGAAAACTAGTCGGCCTCTTGTCAGTTGCTCAATGCATCATTCAACCAGGATAAAAGGTTAGTGCCACAATTGCACTCTTAGTCCATGAAAAAATCTTTTGTACAGTAATTGTGGGCGGTTTTAAGCAACGAAAATTTTTCTGCACTTCAAAGGCTTTTAGATGGATGGGAAGTACATTTTAAATACAAAGATGAAAACAAGACATTCATATTGTTACCCTATAACGAATACATTGCTTATTGGGATGCATTGAGATGACTTATCTCATCAATATTGAAGCTCTACATTGAATTGAGTGAAAGATTCTTTGACTATTATTGAATTTTGAACTTCCTCCAGTCCTTGTCCTGTAGGCATTTTTGGGTGTTTTCAACCAAGTACTAGTGTAGTTTAATGTTGTAAACTATAATTTATGCAAGCCAGGGAATCATTACACTCATTGGTTTGTTGTATGTGATCAGTCTATGCTTTTGTTTTGTTAACTAAAAGGTACTAACTTTATTAATAATAATAAAAACTTAGGCAATGCTTAGCTTTCCCTGTAAAATATGGACATGGCCTCAATATATTTTCAGCTTTGCTCTGGCCATTTTAGTAGTATGGGATATCATCAAAAGTCTTTAAAGCATACATTAAAATAATTGATTTTAGTCATGTCACTAAGAGATTGCACTAAATATTTCATCAGTTGGAGTATGAGACCCTTAATTAATTAGAAATTCTCCTTTCATATGTTTTTTTTTCTAGCTATTTCTTCCTTCTTTTCCTGACTTCCTTGTGTCTATTGTTGATTGACATCAATTTTTTGATTATCTATTTATATGATCCCACCTATGATAATTTTCCCAGGTCTTGTGTATTTTCCTCCGCCATGCTCATTCCTCAACTATCTGAGATCTGCTTCCCTTAGTTATTTAAACCCAAAGGTTCACCCTTCTCTCTAATTATTAGCCTATCTTGTAAGTCCATTTCATCCATTGTTGGATTTCGTTAGTTAGAACGGTATGATACTTGATCGGCTGCCTCTGTCCTCTATTTCCCATCACTTCAGATATTGTTTTTCTTTAAATTTAGGTCATTACTTAAACAAAATGTACATACACATGGGAAGAATATGTGTGGAGAGACAAGAAGGACACATTATATTCCTTAAATTTTCAGTGACATAGAAAAGTGTTGTATGCCTCCCTTCTTCCTCTCTCACTAGCATAGATCCATATAAACCTTAGATTTACCTTAGAGGGATCAAAGGAAATAAAGAGTAAATTTCCTTGGTGCTTAGAAGATCGTGGGTTAAAATGGATTTGTGTTGTTTTTTTTTTTTTTTAAATATGTCTTATAATCCAAATAATTATTTACAAATAGAAGAACCAAAAGTGGAAGGGTATATATAATGAAGATCATATCTTCTTCCATAGAGCAACTTGAATAGAAATGAAATCAAAGTATGTTGGGGGCTTAAAAGCCTCAGTTTCTTTGATTAAAAAAGTGCTCTTATGCAAAAATTGATGGCATATCTCATCACAGCATGAGGGACGAAAGTCAAACAATGGACTAAATTTATTCTCAAAAACAAATTTACAATAGATCATCCAATGATAAAGAATAAATCCTCAAGCAATTCTAGATCCTTGAAAAGGAAGAATGGACAAGAGAGGCAGCCTGCCAAGAGCCTAAAATCCTATAGAAAAACTAAAAAAGAGATGAGTTTTTAGAATCAAATATCCTAATTTAATGCAACTAAAGGCCAGAAATGTAAAAAATGAGATTTTTCCAAAATTTCAGAACACCAGTTTTCTATGAAATACCTAGAAACATTCTACTATGATACAGTAAGGGTTGATAATTTTGTTGAAGCCCAAAGAACAAACATGAGTTCTTGTGCAACAAACTTAAATAGAAGAGAGGAGTGAACCCAAAAAAAGACTATATTGGTTGTCAAGTTTGAACAAAATTATAGGGAACTTCCATATCAGTTGGTAACAAAGAAAACAACTTGAAAGTATAAACAATGTCAAGAGAAAATTGGGACACAACTGATTGATGAATAAGTAACTTTGTCTTCATGAAAAGGGACCCTTGGGATGGGATTAGTTATGAGTAGTGTTTCTTCTTCAAACTGCACTAAATGTTGGTACAAATTCCATTCATTATTTGAATGATGAATCATTTTTCTAACCTACTTATATTATTTACATAATTATGATTATAACACTTATTATTACAATATCATATATTTTTTAAAATAAAGTTTCACTTTAAAAACAAAAGCATAAGCATAAAATAGGTAATTGATCCATAGGAAAGTTGATCAATGAAGGTATGTTTCTTAAGTGACAATGGTGATTGTCATAGTAGTTGCCTATGGGGTTGTGCCTCGTGGATTAGAGCTTTTAACATCCAATACAATTTGAAGTGTAATAGGTTTGAATCAAGATGATGAATGCATAACACATGGAGCAATAACCTATGTGTAATAGTTTGACATGTCTATTATGTCTCCTGTGATTTGGACAAAGAAATTTTAGTTTTTTTTTTAGAAAAATTATGTTAGAGGATTGTGCCTTAATACAATTCTAGAAGGCAAGAAAACTATGAACCTCTGGAAGAGAAGAGAACATAGTGATCACCTATTTTAGGTATGGTGTGGCATTGAATATGATGGAGGTTTTAGTTTTGTAATTTCTCATCCATGGCATTTCCCAAATGCATTTTGAGGTTGAATGTGTGTTTTATTTTTTGCAATTGGAACAAAGGAACTACAGGATGCCCTAGCCTTATAAGAAATAGGAACCCAAACTCTTGATAACAAGGTATGTTCATGTTCGACATCTATAGCATTAAGGATTTATATGCTTTTGGCTTCAACTTGATATTCTTATAATTTATCCAAAAAAATTCGATGTAGGTCACTATGATCCTGTCCACAGACTGATCAAAAAGAGAAGGATACAAATGTTTGCTGGAGTTTGAATTGGGGGAACAATGTAAATGGATTTAAATAAAACCTAGAAGAGCTACATCAATTTCAATAAATCTTGAATCCAAAATAAAGTTGGAATATACAAATAGGGTGTGGATAAATTCCAACCATTCAAGTACATTAATACTTCAAACATAAGTGTTTCTAGTGAAAATGCATATGGATGTTTAACTAAACGACCAAATCAAACTCTTCTGGTCAATAATTCCTAAGGATAGATATCTTTGTTATCTCTACATTGCATTCTTAGGCAACTACACTATATAACCAAAACAAGAGAACCTGATATTGTGGATACCAACGTCATGTCAATGATGCAATTCCTGAGACCCCCTCTTTAACTAAGATCCAAAATTTCACTTACACCCTTTGGCAACAACTGTAACACTTTCACTATCATGGACACCTATTGGCAGAAAGTCGCGTGTGAAAATATTTAGAACAAATGCTTACAAATCTCCAAGCATGACCTCACAGGGGTGTTAGGAGAGAGGGACGGCATACATGGGACCACTCATCAATGAATTATGTGGCCAGCTCTAAATGATCACTTCCTAATTCATCATGCCCGGAAATGACACCGCAGGTGGGAGTCCTATGGTTCACTTCGAGAAAGGTGGAAGATCCACCACAGAGATAGAGGTCAGTTCACATATCATGAATCAGAATACACGTGGCCTTGGTTCATCAATAACAAGCGCGGTAGTCCGAATGTAATCGACTATAATAATGAGAAGGCAGTCAGTCACCTGTTGGGGACGCAAATTGTCAGGTACATGGAAAATAAGGAGGCTTCAGTAATGATCGTGGACCCTCATGTTGTGCCTACAACTATTAATACACAGACCACCGGGATTGATTTCATTTGCCTTAGTTATTTCTCAGAGCTCAGCCCTGTGCATACTCTATGGTGTTTAGGATCTCGATTACCAATTGTCGCACCTGCAATAGTGTTATGGCAAAGAGAAATAGCCATAGCACTAGAGCAACCTGGGAGTTGAAAAGAGCCCGGGAGATTTACGAGGCCTCTGTCTCCATGAAAGGCAAATAGTATATTGAAGAACTCCAAGCCGAGGTAAACGAAGCCCGGGAAGGGATGGACATTAACACTATCATTGAGGAGATTGATTGGCTCTCGGACCCGGACACCCTAGCAACCAGGGCTACCCAGTTCCTCAGAACATAGAGTGAGGCCTGGAAAATGAAGACAATGCTAGCTAAAGCCCTGAGCATGCAAGGGGTAGCTCTGAAGGATGCCTACCAAGCGAATTCTATCACCTCGGCCAAGAATTCTATGAGGCTGGATAAGCTGGAAATCACCATGAACTCCCTCACGGAGGAACTAAGAATGTTGGCTCAGAGCATGGGAGCTTTCATTCGACTCTTCAAGATTTCTATTCGCCAAGGGCTTAATGTTATTATTTAAATCCCAGAGGACAACTCCAAAACCACCACCACCAAACGCCAGAAATCCCGCAATGCTTCCAAGGAAGATGATGGAGCTGGTCCAAGTGTTGCTTCTCCTCATGAAGTTGCAAAAATAGACCGATAGATCTTCAAGGAGGCGGTTTTCTACAACGGGTTATAGTCTACCCTATGCTATTTAGTTTTTCATTTTTTTTGTATGTTGTTCATACAATGCGGCGAGCCATTCAGAGGCCTTCTCTGTTAGTTTTGGCTTTAGTTATGTCTGGTAGTCCTGTGTGGTTGGTCGTTATCTAGTTCGATCCATGTTTGACCAAGGTTCTATTATGATAGTTCAATTTAAGTGCAACATGTTTACTGCTCCATAAGGCCTTTGTAAGCATTCTTTTGTTTTCACTGGCCTGCCTTTCTCTATTCTCTCTGGCAATGGCAGACCCCTTTTGTAACCATATGTAATTTTTGTGATCTAATATATCAACTGATTTACACAAAAAAAAAAAAATCATGGAAGAGTAACAATTTAATGCTACTCTTTCCTACACTGCTCCCTTACGTCGTTTCCTTTGCAACATCTAGTGCAATTGCTAGTATTATACCTATTGAAAAAATGGTATTACGCATTCAATTTTGCTTTTTATTGCATATTAATTTGTCTTTGACCAAAAACACTTAGTTTAACATTGGCAATTCAAATTTTGTTATTTTTATTATTATCTTTTAGATTTATATATTTATAAGGTGATTGGTTGAGGTCTTATTATGGGTGTTGTTTAGTAACTTCTATTTTTCGATTAGTTACTCATTTTTTGTTTTTAGCTTTATTTCCTTTTTATTTAACTTTTTTTCTACTATTTTCATTTTCACGAATTATAGTTTTTTAATCCATATTTTCAATTTAAGATGACAAATTTTAAAGAGGAAAAAATAATTAGTTTTTTTTCTAATATATATTTTTTTAGTTTGCTGTGTTATTACTTTTTAATTTGACTTATATTTGTTTGTTTTTTTCTATGCTTTTTTTTCTTCCAACTCCATTACTCAGTTTTTTTGGTTAATTTTTAATTCAACTTTATTTGTTTCTCTTCACCTTTCTATAATTTTGTTCCACTAAAGCAATAATTATACAATAAAACTTATATTTCAATAATATAATTAAATTAGTAAAAAAACAATTAATTTTTAGAATCTTGTGAGTATTTCTTTCCTAATTTTATTAAGAAAGTTTTATTCATATATACTTAATAATTTTTAGGATCTCGTGAGCATTTATTTCCTAACATTGTTGAATTTGTTTTATTTAGGCATAGTTTTTGTAATTTGTGCCTCCAAGGTATATTAATAATTCAATAAATTGATCTTATTATAAGAAATTAAATTCAAGAAGTTTTTATTTTCTCCTTTCTATATCTGTGATTAATGTCTGTGTGTATATCTTCTCGTAGGTCAAAGGATTTTAAATTCCAACCGAGGTGGACACTTGGCTTGGGGAAAATTGAATGCAATGCACTAGAGCCCTTCATTTCATTTAGGGGATTCAAATTCTACGGTGAAAAGGTGTGGAGCAGTGGGGGTATTACCAAGGGTTCCAGATTTTGAATTTCCAAATTTTGCTTCAAGTCGTTGCAGGAAGAGAGATTGCTAGGCATTTATTGGGAGGTTAATATTCAATTTATCATCTGTATCAATTGGTTTCTTAAAGCTATTTTACCTTCTTTCCTCAAACCAAACACACAAGATTGGTCTTAGTTACCATGCAAAAGATTAATATGTGAATTTTGTTAAACAGTTTAATCGACTGCAACTTTATTCCTGGTTATATTCAAAGTGAATGTATCAAATTCAACCAATTTAATACTAAATAATAAATCATAGACAAACCTATAATATTTAGGAAATGTTTAAAAAGGGTTAATGATATATTTTAATTCTTGTAATGATTTTTCTTTTTTTTACAATATGTGATATTTTAGGAACTAAGTATTTTGATTAGAAACTATGGATTTTGATATCAATATATAATTACTCTTGATTTAAGTTATATAACTGTGCTAGTTATAATTTAATTCTTAAATTAATAGTAAAATTAATAAATATTAATTAAATTATCTTTACAATTTAATTTAAAAATTAATTTAATACTAAATCATGAATTATAGATCATCCCAACTCCATTTTTGTTTTGCAAAAGAATGCAGTCTTGTTTAAAACACGATATCATTTGAGCGATAACAATAAAAATTTTGTTCCATCTTCCTTACCTTCACTTCCACAAACACAATTACATTCAACTCTATATCAATCATGTACAATGCCCATGAAATTTGTAGGAGACAAATGGTTGTCCAAAACATGTTTCTAAGAATTGACATCTCATTCACTTGAAACTAAGTTTCTCCATATTAATTTGATCGAAACACTGCCAAAGAAATAAAGTTATAAAGCTTCAATTCAACCAATGAGGTAGGGTGCTTAACAAAAAGCACAATTTTAACACAACATTTTCAATTTCATTTCAATTTTTTTATGAACGCTTTAATTTATCAACTCACAACCCGTCAGCAGTTAGACTCCAATTAGCTATATTCAAACTAAGCGGCAAGTGCTAGCTACTAGCACTTGTTTAATAACACATGTCATATTATTTCATATAAACGAATGAATAAATAAAAAAGAAACAAAAGAACAAAAAGGAAAAGGATCTAAATGAAAACATGTAAAGATAACTAAATCAATAAATATTAAAGATATTCAAAGAAATAAACATAAAAACTTTATAAAAAGAATACAAATTCCAACAAGAATAAAAGAATAAAACAACAATTAAAAAAATAGAAGCACAATTTTTTTATAGAATAGAATGATATATAATTTCAAAAAAGAATAAGCGAAAGGAGTCAAAAAGAATATAAAGGACTATTTATTGATCAAAATGAAAGGAACCAAACGAATGAAAAAAAAAAAAAAAAAAATAATTATAATAAGAAATACAAGCCAATTTAAATACAATAATAACATAATGAAAGTATTATTTACCTGTTGGCATTATGGTGTTCATGGTTCCATCTAGATAATTTTTCATTGGTTTTATGATCATAGTTGACTTGTGTTGGAATTTATGTGAACCCTATGCAGCTTAGCTGATGTATTGATGCCCACCTTCTAGTATGGTTGCAACTGATTGTGTTGACACTGAGATGATTAGGTTGCCATTGTTGTCAACCTTTTTAATGATGTAACTTGTTGGCAGTATGGTGTTCATGGAGCAGTTATCTTGTTGTTACACTGAAATTTGTCACCATGACTATCTGTAGTTAATATGGCTCCATCAATAGTCATATTATCCTCCTTGTCAAGCCTAATACCTCTGCTCTTCATGTCAAACTTCAAAAAGAGAGAAAGTCAC
>APFE031129633.1:42885-57365 GCA_000404065.3 Pinus taeda
GTTGGGAAGTACATCCGATCATGTACTGCCTGTGCCATTGCCAAACCGACCATTAAGAAGCAAGGCCTCTATACCCCGTTGCCTACCCCTCGTCAACCTTGGGAATCCATCTCCATGGATTACATGTCAGACCTTCCTTCCACTAAGCATGGAAATGACTGTGTTTTTGTGGTCGTCGACAGGTTCTCAAAGATGGCCATTATGATAACCTGCAAGAAGAATATCACAACAGAAGCCACTGCTAAACTCTTCTTCGAACGAGTGTGGGTGCACTTTGGGATCCCACAGTCTATCATCTCAGATCGGGACAGTCGGTTTCTTAGCACATTTTGGTCCAGTCTCTGGCCAATGCTGGACACCAAACTCACAAAGTCCACAGCCTTCCATCCTCAAACTGATGGCCAGACAGAGGTTGTCAATAGGATGATTGTGCACATTCTACGCATGTATAACTCAAAGCATCCACGCACATGGGACGAAAGCCTCCCCTATGTTCAACACAGCTACAACCGAGCTCTTCACAGCTCCACTGGCCATAGCCCCTTTCAGGTGGGTTTGGGATTCTAGCCACTATGCCCCATTGATGTGGCCATGCCACTTGCAGCTACTCACATGAATTTAGCTCATGTCCAGTCCGAAACAGATAAGGCCACCAGCTTCATTGAGCGCATCCAACATATTCGCCAGCAGGTCCATGACATTCTTGAGAAATCAAATGCCAAGTACAAGCAGCGACATGATCAACATCGGGTGCCCCACAAGTTTCAGGTGGGCGACAAAGTCTGGTTGCATTTGCAAAAGGAACGCCTCTTACTGGAGCCTATCGGAAATTGAGACCACTCCGATATGGTCCTTACACAATTACTAAGGCTATGGGAGACAATGCATTTGAGCTCAGCATTCCCCCATTCCTTGGCCTGCACCCAGTGTTCAATGTGGACCACCTTCGGCCATACTTTCCACCATTACTAGACACATCCGAAATTGCAGAACAGCTCCAAACCACAGAATTAAATCAGATTGCATGGAACAAGCTGCAACTGATCAGATCATGGACACACAGATCAAGAACACTCGCCAACAGAATATCCAACTGTACCGAGTTGTCAAAGCAGGCCAACTCCTTCAGCAGGGCAAGTTGTTCACCAGGGAACAGGTTCAGCAGAAGTTTCCTCATCTCATGGGGGAGCTCAACGCAATGGGGACCATTGCTTCCTAAGGGGGGAGGAATGATCCAGGTGGATATTGGTGGCCACCTGCCCAAGTCCACATGGACCCCCACCATTGTCTTTCTCAGCATTTTCAGTTTCCTTAATTGTAGCACAACTTACTATTTTTAGCAGTTTTTCGGGTCCTGAACTTCCGGAGCCGTTTTGAGGCCCTAAACGACGTTTTTGGGAATCCTGGGGAAACATGGGTCGGTGTTGCCGTCCAACAATGATAGTGCTCGAATAGATCTTTCTAATGAGCTATGGTACGCGTCAAACGGAGATCATATGCTAAAGTTACGACCCCGGGAAGTTGATGTACCAACTTACCCCCAACGGGGCCCACAGTTTGGCGTTTCATCTCCTAGGGTTAGGTTTTGGAATGTTAAGGGTTTTCATTGTTTCTCAACAATAAATAGGCCTTCAAGCCTCATTGTAACACAGTTCAGAGGCATATAGCCAACACATCTCTTCTCAGAGATAAGCTACCATCGCCCTAGCTAGTTTATTTCCATTTCTGATTGTAAGCATATTTCAGTATTTTCCATTAATGAAATGAAGTATTATATCCGCTGCATATTTGTGTATATGGTTATCTCTGTAATTTGTTGCGTTCCAGTTTAAATCCAGATCAGGAGGTAAAGAAAGTTCTAACAAAGAAGAACTTAGTTGTACATCTGACAGAGAAGTGTCACACTCTAGAGGTAAAAGTCAATAGGTTTTTCACTAGGATTGATGCATTGAACAAGAAAGGTTTTCCTTCACTGTTTGTAATCAATGACAAATTAATGACCAGGGAAGACTACATGAAGAAGCTTTAGGACATTACCAAGGATACAATTGTGCCTTCCAACATCAAAGGTTCTATGATAGGTAGAGCTTTTTATGAAGCTATCAACAACATAAGTTTTATTCAACCTGAGATAAAACACATTTTCATAGTAAAACCCAGTTTTTCTCGGTATACTCAAGTAGATGAAATCTACCACAAGGTAACCAAGATAGATATTCCAGATGAAGAATGGTGGGAAAAGTTGTGTGAATTTTAGGACTAAAGGATAGATCAACTTCACAAGCATAGCACCCGAATAATGGCCACTCACCAAATCCTCTCCTTCAAAGAAGGGCCAGATGTTCAGATTCATTCCTTTTGATCGAATTACTTATTTTCTCTTAATTCTAAGTTAATAATAGAATGTTGTGTCACTTGGGGATTAATTGTAATATTTTTGTAATTTTTCTTAAATACTTCATTCTAGAGTATTCAGAGTTGAACCCTTGAACCAGTTATCAAGCAGATTTGTACTAAGATAGAGCATTTTTGAGATAATAAAAGATTTTGAATTTTCCTCATATGGTCTATCTTTTAGTGAGTTGTTTTCATCTTAGTTTTTCATTATGTCTTGTTCATATAAATTAATTATTCTACACTCATCTGATTTAAAATTTAATTGAATATCAGTTTCATTTTCAATCCACTATGAAGTTGTAATTTAAATAAGAGATTAATTTGCAGAACTATATGTTATTGTAAATTTCTCTTTGAAAGTAAATTACACTAGATTTCTATAATAGTTTAATTATATTATGTTGATCAAAGAAACATTGTTTTCTTGATTTCTGCTTATAAGTGATTAAATACTTAGTTTGAGTATTAAATTATTTATACCTCCACACATTCTTCTTATCCATCCCTCTAAAATCAAAATAACCATGTGCATGTAAAGAAAAACCTTTTATTTTATTAAGAATCTTTCTAATTTTAAAGTACCTATTTATAAACAGTTCACTGATCATCCAATCATGAAAATTAGCAAAAATTATAGATGTTTTGGCATAACCAATTTACCTTAGTTTATCTCAAAGGAAAACATCAAATTGACGTTGTTGTTAGGGAGTGAAGAATTGAAAGCTAATTTTTCCCTGGGGTAATGACTCTCCCTTTCCTTTAAGGTGAATAAAAGGTAAGGATATAGGTCAAATATTTCACCTAGTGATTCCACTGGTCCAAGATTACTCCTTTTAAGCACACTAGATCATGTTCTGACTCTAAGATTGTTAAACCTCTACAAGACCCAAAAGACTTATTAGGGGATCCTCTTCAAGGAGAACACATAGAACCCCTCCTTCTTCTTTAGCTTTACAATCTAAATACATCTCATCTATAGATCCTTTTACATCTGTACCATCCCATCCTGATAGGAGTGAACTACCTCCTAGGGTTTCTGAACTCCATTCTAGAGGAATAGATCTTCAATCAGCCTTTTTAATAGAGTGACTTGAGTCATATCAAGTCCCATCCATTCCTATAAAATCACCTTCATCTGAGGAAGAATTGGGTTTACATTTACTTGAATTCAGGCCTCAAGATTTTATTACTCCAACTCCTTATTCTATACATTAACCTCTACTAATCTTGAAGAGACATTTTTTGTCTATTCAAATCCTTTGTTTGATAATAAAGAAGACTTTCCACCAAGAATTCAAAAGTTGGTTATTAAAACCACTATGAGTTCCTAAAAAATTTCTCCTCCCTCTTTCACTCCTCGACATACTAATACCCCTATAGATTCATCTTCATCTCCTACATCTTCAACATCCTCCTCTTCTTCATCATCATCCACTCATTCACCCCATACTCCTCTTGTTGTAAAGGCTTTTTCACCCATTGTGCAAGCAAGGTATGTTGCTCTAGTTCTCCTTGCAAACTTGGGAAATTTTCCTAATTGATATCTTAAACATATAGAAAGATTTAATGGAGAAACAGGTCCCTTAGCAGAAGATCATGTATCAACTTTCCTAGATTTTGCTGACAATAGGAACATAGAAGAGGAAAATGTTTATATGAGATTATTTGTACAATCTTTAGAAGGAAGTGTTAGTATCTGGTTTAGGCAACTTAGGGTTGACTCTATTAGGACATGGAATGAGCTCATAACTATGTTTAAAAACAAATGGGGGTTAAAGAAATATCATGTTTACTTTCTCACCGAATTTGAAGAATTGAAGAGAAACCCCGGTTAACCAGTTGTTGAATTCATCAAAAGATTTAACAAACTCTATCATAAAATGCTTGTTGATTGTAAACCACTAGTAGTAGCTGCAAAGGTCAAATTTTCTGAAGCATTTGTTGATGACTTTGCAGTCATGCTAAGGGAAAGGGTTTCTAATACATTAGAAGACATGAAAAAAAATGCAATAGAGGTTGAAGCCAATAGGTCAGCTTCTAGAAAACTCAAAGCTAAAGCAGAAAAATAAGAAATAAAAATAAAAGCTAGGGTTGATGATTCATCCTCTTCCAAATCTAAACTTGAAGATCAGAAAAATGATGAAATTACATCTTTAGTCAGAAACCTTTCTAATAGGATTTCTAAAATTTAAACACAACCTAGAACTTTTCAGCAAACTTTTGTGAGACCTCAAGCTCAAACACAATTCTAAAGAACTCCTAAAATGCAGATTCTTCAGAGACCAGGTTCTGATCAAAACATTCAACCACCTTTATTGATTGATGACCAACAGTCGCAAGATATAGACCCTTTAATCATTGAAGATATAAATAATATTGATTCTTCAATAATACAAATGGCAATAGTTCCTTCACCTCGGTCTTTTGAACTAGAACCAGGAGATGCTCAACTTTCAAAATACCTAGCACTCTCTGAATTTTTGATTGCAAAATTTAATAAGAGGTATGATCTAAGGCCTATATCAGATCCTAGTAGCCTCTAAAATCTACCACCATAATTGAACCTGCAATGAAAGCCATTCAAACACAAACTCCAACACCTCATACTACAGAGTCATCCACTAAAAGCTTTTCATCTGAAAAGACTATTTTGACAACTTTTAATATTGAGAAGGAATTGCAAAGGGTCATCTATACCTTTAGCTGAAATTTCCAAAAGCCCTGGTTATAAAAATAAAGTTCCCAAATGGATATAGTCCTCTAGCGTAGATGTTGAAGGAGATGTTATTAATTTACAAGATGAAAAGCCCTCAGTAGTGTTTGGCCCTAGGTTTGATATGATCGATGAAATTGTTCCACTATTTTATGTAACTCTAAAGGGTCATGATTTTCTTTGGTATAACTTCATGCCAGATTCTAGAGCTTCTCATAACCTTATGCCAAAGGTAATTATGGATCAGCTTTAGTTAGAAGTTACCCGATCTTATCATGTCCTTTACACCTTTGGTTCAAAGAAAGTACCATGCCTAGGATTGATCGAAGACCTAGTTGTGACCTTAACTCAAATACTTGTCAAGAGTATAGTTTTAGACATAGTTTTCACTGACATTGCTGCCAATTTTTGCATTCTTCTATCTAGATCAGGTTGTACGAAACTTGGAGGATCACATCAGATGGATATGTCTTTTGCTACTATTCTAGTCTATGAAGGTGAACATTTAAGGTTATATAGTGAAGTTAGTTTCCTTCATATTGTTTGTAGGTCTGATCAAGCAAAAAAACCACCCTATCTATGCAATAGGTTAGGATTTTGGTTTCTTTCAGTTATCTTCACAAAATGCATCAAATACTCAACTTTCCATTGAAAATATAGTTTCCAAACCTAAAGTTGTAGAATCAGATATATGGAAACTTTATTTTGATGGCTCTTGCTCAAAAGAAGGAGCGGGAAGAGGAATTTGTTTAATTTCACCAAATAAAGAAAACATAACTCAGTCATGTAAACTTGAATTTTAGGCTACCAATAATGTGGCTGAGTATCAGGCTTTTCTTCTTAGTCTTGAGCTAGCTAGGAGTTTAAAGGTTCTGAACTTGAGTTTCTTTTCTGATTCAGAGCTTATAATGAACCAGGTTAGAAATTTGTGTCAAACGAAACACGAAAGATTTAGGTCCAATAGAAATGGAGCTTGGGACACAATTGAAAATTTATTCCATGGATTTAACATAACTACTATTCCCAGAGATGAAAATATGCATGTTGACTCACTAGCTATATCAGAAAGCTCTTTCAAAATCACTGAGTGAGTATTGTTAGAATACCAAATTCAAGTCAAGTATAGACCATCAATTCCTAGTAACCTTAAACACTGGTAAATTTTTTAAGATGACGAACAATTAAAATCTTTTCCTCAATTCATTGATGAACTCTCAAATATGCAAATTGAAGGAGATAAAACTGATATTCAAGAACTAAATCAACAAAATCCAGAAACTTCATTCATCCCTAAAATTCTTGATCATGATATCATCCAACTATCTAATAATTTTATTCCTAAACGATTGGTTCCGTTGGAAAAACTATTTCATAATAATGATGTCTCTAAAAATCCCTTGTTTATCCCACTCAACCAAGAAATCGAAGAATGCAATATTAGGACTTTGGATGATGTGAGAAATATTAAATTGTCATCAACCTTACCTTTGGATGTAAAATTCAAATACTTGAATCTTCTTGAAAATAGCAAAGATGGTTTTTCTTGGTCTTATAATGAGTTAAAAACTTATGATACATCTTTGATTGAGCATAAGATTCCTTTGAAACCAGAAGAAAAACACTTTCAGCAAAAACTAAGAAAAATCAATCCCATACTACTTCCAACCATTGAGAAAGAACTTAAAAAGCTACTTGATGCTCATATCATTGTGCCTTTAAGGTATTCTAATTAGGTAGCCAACCTAGTTCCTATCAAAAAGAAAAATTATGAGATTAGGCTATGTGTAGACTTTTGAAATTTGAACAAAACATCTTTAAAGGTTAATTATCTGTCGCCAAAATGGATAATTTACTTCAGAAATTTTCAAGTGCAAATAGGATTTCTATGCTGGATGGATTTTCTAGTTACAACCAGATCATGGTAAATCAAGCTGACCATGGTAGAACTACTTTCACCACACCTTGGGGTACATTTATGCATGCTAGAATGCCATTTGGGTTGACCAATGGTTCAGCCACTTTCCAGAGAGCCATGGATTTAGCATTTGTAGGTAAAACATCTAAATTTACTGTCATTTACTTATATGATTTAACTGTTTTCTATGTTTTTGATGAAAATCATTTCAGACTCTTGCACAAGGTTTTTGAAAATTGCAGTAAAATTGGCATATCAATCAATTTGAAGAAATCTTTATTTGCTGTAAAGGAGGGAAAATTACTAGGGTATATAATCTTCAAGGAGGGAGTTATAATTTACCCAAAATGAGTTTCAGCTATTCAGACCCTATCTCTACCAAGGAATAAGAAAGAGATACAAACCTTCCTTGGAAAGATCAATATTCTCAGAAGGTTCATTCCAAATTATGCTGAGATAGTTAAAGATATAACAGATATGCTAAAGAAAAATAGTGAAGTGAAATGGACAGTTCTTGCTAGATATGCTTTTGATCAGATTAGAAAGCCTATATCTCAGGCCCCTACATTAGCTAGCCCTAATTATTCTTCACCTTTTAGCATATTTTCTTTTGCATACGAGACAACTTCAGCTGCTGTACTTTTATAGAATAATACAAATCATGATGACCAGCCTATAGCCTTATTTTCCAAAGTTATGAGGGATGTTGAACTTAGGTATCGAAAGACAATCTTATGCATTAATTCAAGCCCTCAAATCCTTTAGAACCTATGTCCCACATTCACACATTACAACTTATGTCCCTAATCATGTCATTAAAACTATTTTGACCCAGCCTATACTGATGGAAGAAGAGGGAGATGGACTGCTAAAATCCTTGAATTTGACATTGAAATTAAGACCACAAAGCTAGTAAAAGGCCAAGTGTTGGCCAAATTATTGGCTGAACCCAAATGCAAAGTATTGGGAAGAAATCTGGTCTTTGAAATTTCATCAGGGGAGAATCCACAAGAACCTCCTCCTCTTAGAGAAGAGCAGAATCCACAAGAACCTCTTTCTTTAGATCAAGCCATTATTGTTCACAAAGATCAAAAATATCTACTCTCTGATTCGTACTAGGATATTGTGCACTTTCTTAGGGATTTTCACTCTCTAGTTGATCTTAACTTGAAGTAGTGCAAAGCCCTGAAGCTTAAAGCAGTAAAATATTGCATTATCAATGCTAATATATATTGGAAAGACATTGTTAATATCCTTCTTCTTTGTTTAACTGAAAATGAAACAGAGGGAATTATAGATAAGTTCCATGCAGAGCTTTGTGGTGGACACTATGGCTAGAGAGGAACAACCTACAAAATTTTAAAAGAAGGTTTCTATTGGCCCACACTTTTCAAAGAAGTTGGAGCAAGAGTAAGAAGTTGCAAACCATGCCAATTATTTGTAGGAAAATAGAACCTGTCAGCACTTCCTTTGGTTCAAGTGTTGGTTCATGCTCCTTTTCTACAATGGGGATTGGAATTTATAGGGGAAATTCATCCAAAATCAAGAAATCAACACAGATGGATTTTAACTGCTACTGAATATTTTACCAAGTGGGTAGAAGTCATACCTATTAGAAATGAAACTTATACTATTGTGATTAAATTTAATGAAGAAAACATCCTATCAAGATTTAGATTTACTCAACAGATTGTTATGGATAATGCTACAGCATTCAACAATGTTAAAATGATTGAATTCTGTAAAAAATATTCAATCCTATTACACCATTCTACACCATACTATCTACAAGGTAATGGCCTAGGAGAGTCTTCCAACAAGAGTTTATTTAAGGTCATTAAGAAGACTCTTGAAGAAAAAAAAATGAATTGGGACAACCATCTAATCCATGCAATTTGGGCAAACATAGTCTCTCCTAAGAGATCAATAGGCAAGTCTCGTTTCCAATTAGTTTATGGAAAGGAAGTAGTTTTTCCTACTCATTTAGCTTTACCTGTTATGAGATTCCTTTAGGAATTCTATGAAGAAAAATATGTTTTGTCAAGAAGGATTAATCAAATTATTGAGTTAAATGAAGAAAAGCGATGAAATTCAGTACAAGCTAAGGAAATACCAAAATAAGATGAAAGAACTGTTTGACAGAAAAGCTAGCAAAAGAAATTTCTATTGGAAATAATACTAAGAGGGGGAGGGGAGCTGAATTAGTATTAGTCAAATCAATAACTTTTTTCTTTCATACTCAAATTTATATATGCTACTACAATGAAGGTAACTCACGTGCACACGTGTTGGGCATGGAATCTCCACACAACATGTTTTGAAGCTCAAAGCCCAAGTTTTAGTCAAAAGTTTTGTAAGAATCTATGATTTACGGGTTCAAAGTTTGAAGTATAGGTTAAGTCATATGGCTGTCCAACCTAAAGTAATGTAATGTAATGTAAAGTCATGTTGGCCTACCCATGGTCTGTGGACCATGGGATTGTGTAAATAGAGTAGGGCTCTAAGTTGTAAAGAGAGTGAAGGAAAGAAGAGAAAAGGAATACGAACAGTTCAAGCTTAGAGTATGAGTCTAAGTGTATTGGGTCATAGTAGTAGGAAGAGGCTATACAGCTATGTGCACAAAGGCCTTGTAGAGTCCGTAGTTGAGTGCGCAGGGCAGTGTCGAGTGATCCAGGTGGCTCGACAGAGACACACAAGACAAAGAGGGCTTATGAATGCTCGAAAATAAAAGTTCTCAGAATGACTTTGACCCAAAACTAGATTGTATATCTCGTCGTCTTGATCACAGAGGTGTGAAGGGTTCATCAAACTGAGCTCGTATGCGAAAGATAGAGCTCTTCAAAGATTTATAGGGCAGGGGAAAAGTGGGGCCCAGAACATACCACATGGCATCCCAATGAGCAAGTGGGACCCACGTAGCAACACACCAACCAGTGACACATGTAATTTCCTCATTTGCCTCTTTAATCCTGCAAAAAGACAAAAAAAATGATATTAAATCATTTTTAAAATTATGGAAAATGGTTATTAAATAACCATATAAAAAAAAAATATTTTAATATATATAGTTGTTAATATAAGTATATAAAAAGACAAAACAAAAATCATATAAATATATTATGATTTCTAAAACTATATATCTTAACAAAAACCAAAAAAGAAAAGGTTAATATATGGTTTATGGTTCAACAAGGTTGGGTTCTGTTATATTCTTTCCACAACTAGCCCACGTAGTTAACCAGGGGTCAAAGGGGGGGACGTCATGGGGGGTGTGAGGGATACCCGTAACCCCACTTTATGTGGTCCGGGGCAGCGCCTAAGAAAATTTTGGTTTTGGACCCTATGTTAGGTTGGGCAGACCCACCTATGTTTTTGTGCATGATTTTCGCACATGTATTTTGGACGCGATGGTTTTTTGGTCAATGGTTTTGGACGCGATGGTTTTTCAGTCCATGGTTTTGGACGTGATGGTTTTCGATCCATGGTATTGGATGCTTCGGCATGTATAAATATGTATTATAACATTGAAAGGAAAATAATGAAAAATCAAGCTGGTAGTCCCGATTTTTGGATCTAGGGGAAAATCTCTGTGTATATGTGTTTTATGTGTTATGCTTTCACATTGTTTATTTTTTGTGTTTTAGAATTCGTATGCAGGGAATTTTTGTACGAGGTTAAAACCTACATTTAGTATCAGAGCTATTTTGGCTTCAAGGGGATGCCTTTGTTGCTGAGCGTTTTTGCTCGGGCTTATGGTAGACCCTGTTCAGTGGGAGATCTACGAGATCAATTCTAGTGGTGAAAGAAGAAGGCAGGCAGTGGAAAGATAGAGATCGAGAAATTTAATGGTCAGAGTTTTGAGTTGTGGAAACTCAAGGTGGAGGATCTGTTGGTGGATAAAGATCAGTGGATAACGGTAGATGCAGGTACTAAATCAACGGGAGTGTTTGATGAAGAATGGAAGAAGTTGGATCGGAAGACAAAGATAACAATATGATTGTGTGCCTTAGATACAGTATTGTTGAATGTATCAGGGGAAGCTATGATGAAGGCTTTGTGGGACAATTTAAGGACTTTGTACTAATATTTAAGCCATTGGTAAATAAATTGTTCCTGCGGAAAAAGATGTATAACTTGAGGATGAAATATGGAGACTCGGTGACAGAGCATTTGAATGCATTTAATAATGTGGCAAGTCAGTTAGCATCTGTTGATATTAAAATTTCAAATGAAGATAAGTGTATCAGTTTGTTGTGTTCTCTACTAGATTCATGGGATAGTCTGTTTATTGCAATAGGTAGCAATATAATTGCCTTGTAGTTTGATGAAATAGCCTCAGCCCTGCTGACGGAGGAGATGAGACAGAAAAATATGGAGAGCCAGAATGGTGATGCCTTGTCTATACGAGGACGGTCCCAGAACAGAAACAAAAATAAGTCATTAAGTGGTAGATCTAAATCTAGAGGGAGATTTAAATCTCCAAGAAAACCTGTAAAGGTAGTGTGATGGAAATGAAGAAAGGAAGGCCACTTTAAAATGGACTATAAATCTAAAGTTCCTGATAATAGGAAAGATATCTGATGAGGCTCCTTATGTAGCGGTGAAAACCACCTCACATGAAGGTAGGGACTTGTACTTGGCTTCCTCAAGTACACATGTAGATCATGAGGCATGGTTGATTGACTCAGGTGCATCCTTTCACTCCACTCCCCATAGAGAGTGGTTCTGTGAGTATGAGAAATATGATGGTGGTGATGTCTTCTTGGGGGATGACAAGAAGGCTAGAATCATTGGTCATGGAAAATTAAAGTTGAAGTTGCAAGGTGGAAGGGTTAGAATGCTTCCAGTTGTTCTACATATTCACGCATTAGCCAGAAATCCAATTTCTGTAAACAAGCTAGATGATGCAGGTGTAAAAACAATGTTTGAGAAGAATACCTGCAAAATGGTTCGGGGAGCACTGGTATTGATGCGGGGAGTTCGGATTGGAACTATGTACAAGCTGAAAGGTAGCACTGTTATTGATGGGTGCAATAGTTCTATGGTTCCTGAAAGTGGAGCAGAAAATATAATGGTATCTGGAGAGAAGACCATGCTATCGCATCAAAGGCTTGGACATATTGGACAGAGGGGCCTTTGAATACTTCATGGTAAAGGTATGGTAGAAGGTATAAGTAATAGCTCTTTGGATCTTTATTTCTATGAAATTGTGTATATGGGAAGCAGAGTTGGGTGAGTTTCCCCTTTGGTGGTAAGAGGGTGAAACAGATATTAGAGCTTGTGCACAGTGATGTGTTTGGACTTGTGAATGTTCCATCATTGGGTAAGTCTATGTAATATGTATCATTTATAGATGAATTCTCAAGGAATACATGGATATATTTCCTTAAGAATAAATCTGAAGTCTTTGATAGGTTTAAAGAATTTAAGGCTCTAGTGGAAAACCAGATAGAGAAGAAGATAAAGGTGTTGAGGACAGATAATGGTCAAGAGTTTTGCGGCAATGAATTTGAAGAATTCTGTAAGAAGTGTGGTACATCACGACAGAAGATTACTCCATATACACTTCAGCAAAATGGAGTTGCAAAAAGAATGAACAAGACGTTGATGGAAAGGGCAAGAAGTATGCTCAGTGGTGCCGGGTTAGGATAGGAATTCTGGGCAGAGGCGGTGGACACTGAATGTTACCTGGTCAACAGGTCACCTTCATTAGCTTTGGAGGATAAGACTCCACAAGAGGTATGGACTGGTAAGAAACCCTCTATTTCACATCTAAGGGTATTTGGATGTGATGCATATGTACATGTTCCAAAGCAGAAAAGAACCAAGTTGGATAGTAAATATGAAAAGTGCATCTTTATTGGGTATAAGGATGAGGATTATAAGCTTTGGAATCCAGTAACAAGGACGGTTGTGTATAGCTGAGATGTGGTGTTTAGAGAGGTGAAAGATGTTATTAAACATGAATTCCAACCAAAGGAACCTGATAAGATAGAGTTTGAGCTAAAGGAGGAAGAATCACACTCTACAATAGAGGAGGAATCAGAAGATGAAGAGCCACAAACTCCGACTGAGAGAAGTTCAGTTCAAGAAAGAAGGTAGCGAGAAAGGTATATTCCATCTGCTTTCTGTTCAAATTTTGCTTTGTCTGTTACTGATGATGATCCCAGAACTGTGAAGGAAGCAGTGGATTCAAAGGATGGAAAACTATGGAAAGAGGACATGGTTGAGGAAATGGAATCTCTGCACAAAAATGAAGCTTGGGATCTGGTGGAGTTATTAGTTGGAAGGAAACCCATTGGCAAAAAATGGGTGTTCAAAAAGAAGACAAATGTAGAAGGAAGAGTGGAGAAATACAAAGCTCCGTTGGTAGCAAAAGGTTATTCCCAAGTGCTGGGAATTGATTTTGGTGATTTTGGTGATATTTTTTGTCCTGCTACCAAGGTAACTTCTATTAGAGTACTTTTATTTGTTGTTGCTGCTTTTGGTTTTGAGGTAGAACAGATGGATGCAAAGACAAAATTTCTTCACGAGGATCTGGAAGGGGAAATCTACATGAAGAAACCTGAAGGCTTTGCGGTGAAGGGTGAGAAAGAACTGGTATGCAAGTTAAATAAGTCTCTATATGGGTTAAAACAGTCACCAAGGATGTGGTATCAGAAATTTGATACATTTATACGGGGACTTGGCTTTACTAGAAGCAAAGTAGATAACTGTGTGTATTTTAAATTAATTGGTGATCGTGTTATTTATTTAGTCTTGTATGTGGATGATATGTTGCTGGTTGGAAATGAAAAAGAGATTATCCAGGATTTGAAGACCAAATTGTCCTCCAAATTCGACATGAAAGATCTTGGTGCTGCAAACTGTATTTTGGGCATGGAAATTAAAAGAGATTGGGCAAAGAGGAAGCTCTGGTTAAACCAAAGGAAGTATGTTGAGACAATACTGTAGAGGTTTAATATGCAGGATAGTAAACTGATGAATGTTCCTATTCATGTAGGTGTGACGTTATCTACTAAATAGTGTCCCAAGACACAAGAAGAGGAAGAGGACATGTTCCATGTTCCATATGCAAGTGTAGTCAGTATCCTGATGTATGCAATGGTCTGTACCAGACCAGACATTGCACATGCAGTGGGAGTATTGAGCAGGTTTATGTCAAAACTAGGAAAGGAGCATTGGACAACAGTGAAGCAGGTTTTTAGGTATTTGCGTGGCACTAGTGATTATGGATTGTGCTACCAAGGAAGACTAGGATTGGACAGAGTGTTGGATATTCGTGGCTTTGTTAATGTAGACTGGGTTGGAGATCTGGATCATTGAATATCTACAAGTGGGTCTGTGTTTAACCTATTTGGAGGTGCAGTTAGTTGGATGAGTAAGAAACAATCTATAGTGGCATTATCAACTACAGAGGCAGAATACATGGTAGCCACTCATGCAAGCAAGGAA
>APFE031129633.1:57385-86362 GCA_000404065.3 Pinus taeda
TTTGGTTGCAAAGATTGTGTTCAAGTATGGGGTTAGTATAGGAAGCTATAAGGATAGACTGTGACAGCCAAAGTGCAATTTTCTTGGAAAAGAACCCCGCATATCATTCAAGGACAAAGCACATGGACGTTCAGTATCACTTTGTGAGGGATATGATAGAAGACAAAAAGGTGTTGCTGGTAAAGGTGGACACTTTGAAGAATACTGCAGATGCAATGATAAAATCTATGAACTCTGAGAAGTTCTCTTGGTGTAGAGAAACAATGGGCGTTGCAGGGCTGGATAAATGACTAAGCTCTCTTGTGGCCCCTTGTGGAAGGGAAACAACAAGTAGGAGAATGTTGGGTTGTGTTATATTCTTTCCACAACTAGCCCACGTAGTTAACCGAGGGTCAGAGGGGGTTTGAGGGGTACCCGCAACCCCACTTTATGGGGTCCGGAGCAGTGCCCCAAACAATTTTGGTTTTGGACCCTATGTTAGGTTGGGCGGACCCACCTATGATTTTGTGCATGATTTTTACACATGCTTTTTGGATGTGATGGTTTTTCGGTCCACGGTTTTGGACGCGATGGTTTTCAGTCCATGGTATTGGATGCTTCGACATGTATAAATATGTATTGTAACATTGAAAGGAACATAATGAAAAATCAAGCTAGTAGTCCCGGTTTTGGGATCCAGGGGAAAATCTCTATGTATATGTGTTTTATGTATTATGCTCTTGCATTGTTTATTTTCTGTGTTTTAAAATTCATATGCAGGTAATTTTTGTACGAGGTTAAAACCTACAAATGGAATAGAAAGAAATGGGTGGTGGGCCGGCACTTGAGGCACAGACACAACCATGCTCACACACCACCATACACAGTTTACAAAAATATATGTTGGTAGTTAAATAAATATATGCAGGTTTCAAAAAAAATATCTGCCCATTTTTATAATAGAAAATACATGTATTTTGGGAGGGGCGGGGTTTTAATCGCCTGACCCCTCCCTCCCCTATTAATTACAATTATTACCAACATGCCCAATGACCCATGTGGGTTATTCTGCCCAAAAATTATATAATAAACTCATTTTTTCTAGAGCATCCAAAGGGAGGAGATATTGCACAAATTTCGAGGCATAAGGTGGGCACGCAAATCGAGACAAGTAATTAATTTTTTTATTGTAGGAACCATGAATTTGGCAGGAGGACTAATTTTTCACTTTCTCAAAAATTGACAAATTTCATATGGATTTTACACCTCTCATCGCCACGAACACAACAACATTGTCTATTTCTCCATCAGAGGTTTGCATTTTTTGGTCATTTTCTGAATGCACGTGGAACCATGATTTCAGCAAAAACACGGAGCAGAGCCATGAGCCATGAAATTTTCTGAAAGAGGTAAAACTTTGCATGTCAGAATATAGCCGAGTTTATACTTGTTTTTCAAGGTTTTCCATAGGGATCGTAATGTTGAAATCATATTCGCCATCTGAGCGGCATATTTTCAGTCCATCCCTAGAGTAGAATCTTTGAGGAATCCTAAGGGAATCTAAAATATTCGTTGTGCCCTAGATTCTCAACTTCTCAGAATTTAGATTTTGGACAGTTGATTTTACACTACTTGATGCCACCAATTTGATGGTGCATTCCGATTTGTCATTCTCTCATTTTTTTCTAGCCACATTTCTAAGTGCTAGTGCAGATGTCTTGATTCATGTGCGAGCAGTCATTTTCATGTGATCGATGCCTTGAGATCGATGGTCCGAGTAGCTTTAGTAGTGTGACATCCACTTCTTCAGATGGCCCTTGGTGGTGAGGTATATGATGTGTTCATGTACTTCTCCTTCATGCATTGTGTAGATCCCTTTTGATGTTTGATGCAGGATTCTGTTTCTTACATGTTTTCATGGTTCCCTGCTTGATTTGCTGCAGAATATTCTATGTAATGTACTTGTTGTCATAACTCATTAGGTTATGTGTTGAGATCCCTTGTTGTATGTTGTTGGGATACTCTTGTTGTCATCATGCATGTTTGTTTTTTGAGATCCCTTTTATGCCATGTTGGCAGATGTTCATCATGCATGTTTATGTGTCATACTGATTGGAGTCTTTTCACTGAGAGTTCCTATAGCGGAGTAGCTCTTAGAGCCACTCTTGCATGAGGGATTTTTTCCTTGTATGATCGTGACATAATCTCTTGTGTACATCACCATTATTGGCAGCACTTAATGTAGTCACCTACACCATCTTGACACCGGGGCCCAGAGACGTAGTCCCTCTTGGACAAACTTTGTTATCAACGTCTTGTTATTTCATGTGCTGATGATTGCTATGTTCCTCTTCTTTTCCACATGCAGATGTATTCATTAATTTTATTTTAAAATGAAGTTTAACACATCATGAAAGTGAAAGGTCTTGGAAGGGTCTTTCATCACACTCGGACCTAGATCAAATGGTGTCAGAGTGGTCTTTGCGTTGATGTGGATTGTAGTGTGAACAATGGAACATGCAGTGGCAGAGGATGAAAAAGCGATGTACGAGACCATGCTCAACATTTCCAAAAGAGTGGAAATCATGTATGAGACTCTACAGAAAGAGACAAAGGAAAAGGAGTGATTACAGCATCGGTTGCAAGCCATAGAAGAGGCGTTGGAAGAACTGAAGCAAAACAAACATAATCTTCAAATGGAGAATGCAGAATTGAATATGCATCTACATAAAGAGAAAGAGGAAAAACAAAGTTCATGACGACAACTGCAAGCAAAGAATGAGGCCTTGGAAAAGCTGCGGTGTGACCCATGCAAGGTAGAAAGTAGTTCTGCAAATTCATGTATGTTTCATGATGATGATTTTGCTATTTTTCAAAATCACACCACAGGAATTGGCTCCAAACTGATGAAGAAAATGGGGTATGAAGGGAAAGGCTTGGCCGTTAATGGCCAAGTAATTGTCAACCCCATCAAAGTAGAGGAATTACCATGTTGAAGAGGACTTGGGTATGTCAGAAAGGAAGTTGGGGAATGCACTGAGATAGTTAGCGAACTACCAACAACGGATGATAAGCATCCCTCATCAGTTCTTTCCAAATCGAAAGAGGAGGTAAAAGATGTTGATTTCCTTTTGGTTTCATCTTCACATAGTATGAGTTCTATTGGAGATTTTGAGATCCTAATTACAGGGACAAACATGAGGCTCCTTACAAGGATGAGGCATGAGGAGAAAAAAGAACTTGGTGTTAATGACCAAGGCATAACTCAACCTTTGGAGGTTGTGCAAGAACATAAATTTTTAGGCTTGAGATACACTAAAGGAGAGTGCTCGAAGGTGTCAGTGCCATCCAAGATATCGATGAAATTGTCGAGGAAAGAGAATGATGGGAATGCATCCCCATAATCCCATGACAGTGCTCATTACAGGGAGAGAACTTAAGCAAGCTCTCATTACCATACTTACACCAGAGACAAAAAAATAAGGTATAACCACTTTCAATATTCGAATGTTCATTTCAATTATGATCATGTTGATAATGGTGAATGTAAAACATGGCATCGAAAAACATGTACGTTTTGTGGATTACATAACCATACATTTTCTAATTGTTGGAAAAGAATGGAAGAACATAGAAGGATGAGGTGTGAAAGACCCCCTCAACAACAGGTAATGAAACATGTTAAATAGATATGGAGGGAGAAGATTTATTGTAGTCATTGTGATAGAAATGGCCATCAAAGAGCCACTTGTTGGAGGCTCCATCTAGAGCAGTGCCTTAAAGACAAAGTGTCGATGTGTGAGCCAGGTGAAGCAGTTGTTCGACAAGAAAACCACCTCAAGCAGGTGAACCATTCACATTGCTAAGTGAAAAATGGTTTCTAGACATGTTTTCATTTCATGGTCGTTCTTTTGTAAATCATTTGTTGCATTTTAAAATGTAAAATTGATGATGTGTTTCCATCACTTGTTTAGAAACAATGATGTCTAGTTGTATTTTGAGTCATATTTTAAACTCTAAAAGTGATTATATGTTTCCATCACTTTTCAAAACAATAGTGTTTGGCCTTATGATTGTAAATCATGTGTTGCAGTGATGAGGTGTTTTCCATCACTTGTTGAAGCAACCATGATATGTTGGCCTTGTTGTCATAACTGGAGTATTGCATCCATCTTGCTGTAAACTTGTCCACTGAGTATGTGTTATGAACTTGTGGCAAGTGTGGGACAGTTGGGTGTTTAGTTGGTCATGTCATTCAAGTATGTAATTTTCAAAAACAATGTACTATAGGTTGCAAAGGGCAAGTGTTAGCTTCTCGTTTAAGGATCCAAAGAACAAAAGTGAAGGAGATGGAAGTGAGACCCTTTCAGGATGCTTGCATTGTAGACATGGTATAGAGAAAGTTGTAGATTACTTTCCATGCTTTTGGAGGAGCAAAATCTCCTCAGTGGGGAGGATTGATCTAGGTGGCTCCACAAAGGCACACAGGACAAGGAGGGCTTATGAATGCTTGAAAATAAAAGTGCTTAGAATGACTTTGACCCAAGACTAAACTGTAGATCTCATTGTCCTAATCGCAGAGATGCGAAGGGTTCGTCAAACTGAACTCGTATGCGAAAGATAGAGCTATTCAAAGTTTGATATGATAGGGGAAAAGTGGGGCCCACAACATGCCACATAGCATCCCAGTGAACAAGTGGGACACACGTAGTAGCCCACCACACGTAATTTCCTCATTTTCCTCTTTAATCTTGCAAAAATACAAAAAAAATGATATTAAAATCATTTTTAAAAATATGGAAAATGGTTATTAAATAACCATGTAACAAAATTTATTTTAATATATATAGTTATTAATATAACTATATAAAACAATAAAACAAAAATCATATAGATATGTTATGATTTCCAAAACTATATATCTTAACAAAAACAAAAAAAATGGTTAATATATGGTTTACAGTTCAACGGAATAAAAAGAAATGGGTGGTGGGCCGGCCCTTGAGCCACAGACCCAACCGTGCCCACACACCACCATACACGGTTTACAAAAATATATGTTGGCAGTTAAATAAATATATGTGGGTTCCAAAAAAAATATCTGCCCATTTCCATAATAGTAAATACATGTATTTTGGGTGGGGCAAGGTTTTGACCACCCAACCCCTCCCCTATTAATTACCATTATTATCAACACGCCCAACGACCCACGTGGGTTATTCCGCCCAAAAATTATATAATAAACTCAGTTTTTCCATAGTTCCCAGAGGGAGGAAAGGCTGCAAAAAATTTGAGGCAGAAGGAGGGCACACAAATCGAGACAGGTAATTAATTTTTTTACTGTAGGAACCATGAATTTGGTAGGAGGGCCAATTTTTCACTTTCTCAGAAATTGACAAATTTTATATGGATTTTATAGCTCTCATTGTCATGAGCGCAATGAAACTATCCATTTCTCCATAAGAGGTTTACATATTTTGGTCATTTTAGAATGCATGTTGAACCTCGATTTCAGCAAAAACATGGAGTGGAACCATGAGCCATGAAATTTTCCCAAGGAAGTAAAATTTTGTCATGTCAAAATATAGCCGAGATTATACTTTTTTTTCATGGTTTTCCGTAGGCATCTTAATGGTGAAATCAGATTCACCATCCGAGTGGCGAATTTTTAGTCCATCCCTGGAGTAGAATCTTTGAGGAATCCCAAGGGAATCTAAAATATTCCTTGAGCCCTAGATTCTCAACTTCTCAGAATTCAGATTTTGGACAGTCAATTTTGCACTACTCGATGCCACAAATTTGATGGTGCATTAAGATTTATCATTCTCTCATTTCTTTCTCCAACCACTTTTCTAAGTGTCAATGCAGATGTCTACATTCATTTGTGAGTAGTCATTTTCATGTGATCAATGCCTTGAGATCAATGGTCCAAGAAGCTTAGCTGTGTGACATCCACTTCTTCATATGGCCCTTGGTAGTGAGGTATTTGATGTGTTCATGTACTTCTTCTTCATGCATTGTGTTGCATAGATCCCTTTTGATGTTTGATGCGAGATTTTGTCTCTTACATGTTTTCATGATTCCTTGCTTGATTTGATGCGGAATATTCTATGTGATGTACTTGCTGTCATAACTCATCAGGTTATGTGTTGAGATCCCTTATTGTATGTTGCTGGGATACTCTTGTTGTCGTCATACATGTTTGTTTTTTGAGATCCCTTTTATGACATGTTGGCGAGATGTTCATCATGCATGTTTTTGTGTCACACTGATAGGAGTCTTTTGACTGAGAGCTCTTGTAGAGGAATAGCTCTCAGAGCCACTCTTGCATGAGGGAATTTTTCCTTTCATGATCACGACATCATCTCTTGTGTAAATTACCATTGTTGACAACACTTAATGCAGTAGCCTACACCATCTTGACGCCGGGGCCTGGAGACGTAGTCCCTCTTGGACGAACTCCATTATCAACACCTTGTTATTTCATGTGCTGATGATTGTTGTGTTCCTCTTCTTTTCCACATATAGATGTATTCATTAATGTGCTTTTAAAATTAAATTTAACACATCACGAAAGTAAAAGGTCTTGGAAGGTTCCTTCATCACACTCAGACCTAGATCATCAAGTCTATAATCAGGATTGAAGATAAATAAAGATAATTTGATTCCTATTTCTGTGTATCCACTGTGCATTGTCTTCATTATTTTTATATTGTTTTATTTATCGCACACACTGATATGACTGTTGAATATGCTGTAATAATCATTAGTCTTAACTAAACAAGTTAAGTAACCAGATAATAACAAATTACATAGCAAGGGACTTGGATATTACGGGTTGCGCCCTAAGTAGGGTTGCGCGGAAGAAGCATCATAGGTTGCGAAGGGATAGGAAGTGTGCATAGCGATGTGTACACAGGGTCAAACCGCAGACCTCCAAAAGCTCATCAAACATCCCCAGGGTGTGGAAACCTAGTTCTAGCACCCTCCCATACTACTTCGGGTGAGACCTCAGTCCACGCTCCATGGACTGTTGTCGAATAGGCCAATAGTACCAGGATTTGCTTGGCTAAATCACCTCTAAACCTAGGTCAGGCCCTTAGAAGCCAACAAATGGGTCCATTGTCAGGATCAAGATCTACATATAGGATGTTTGATGTCATGCCATTGCAATCCAACAAAGAAATAAATTGAAGAGTGGTTGGACAAGAAGATTCACGAGTTTGCGCTGTAGGAGAACATAAATCCGCAAGTGTCTAACTAACAGTGGTTGGAGCGATACTTGTATATGGAAATCCATGAATTTTGCTTTGCATCCTTTCCTTCTAGGCTATATGAGTGGATCAAAAAGTTAGTAGACAACCAGGAAAGGTGTAGGCTTGACAAACCAATAGTGTGGTTTTCAGAATTAGTGCGCAGACTAGAAGCATCAGGGGATAAGATAGCGTGAGCTATGGACCATTGGATTGACCTAATAATAGGAGGATTTATCATTAAGTTCATAGTTGAAATGACTGTCAACTAGAGTGATGTGGAATGAAATTTTCTGAAGGGATCACGAGGTAAGTATATTAAATGTTTGAACACTTGGATTAAGATGCTATTTTACAAAAAACGGGTTTGGAACTACATGAAGCAAGAATATCTACAGAAGCAAAGTAGTGAAGAATTAGAAAATAGTCCCTTAATTTCACCCTTGTGGGAAAGCGAGGAAGAGATCACAAAAGTTTCTCTGAGAAGCACGATCAATTTGATAAGGCAACGCATTTTGTGTTTACCACCTCCACCCACACCGCCACCCATCTTACCCTCCTCACCTCGATCTCCACCCACCCCACCTCCACCACCACCACAGTTCAATATGGTGAATGTAATCAAACTATCAGTATTTAGAGGAGTGGGAAATGAAGATCCAAGCCAATTCTGGTTCGTGGTAAGGGCAGTATGGGAAACACAGGGTGTCATGGATGATAATATTAAGAAGGCTATGCTAGTGAGCACACTGTAGGGTCGCGTATTAACGTGGTATTTCAAGCATTCTAATGACCACACGAACGTAGGGATTGCAGAGATCCAGGTCGTGCTGAATAGGGAATTTGGCAGGCCAAAATTAGAAACACAATCAATCATCGGGTTTGAGGAGATTCCGATGTTCCCGAGTGAGACCCCCTGGGATTTGGACAAAAGGATGAAGAGTATGATATGTGAAGCCAATATGATGTTGACAAATGCACAACATCGTGTATGGTTTTTGGCCTCATTTACACCACACTTAAGGATGGCACTATCACAGAAAACACTTTCCACCCAGGCCGAGGCAATGGACATGGCTACGAGATTACATGAGACCCCTATACAAGACCCTGGGTTGGGAGTTCAACAAATCCATGTGCAACTACAAAATCTGTGTCTGGAAATGTAAAGTTTGAAATAGGATATGACACCTTGGATGAAGTTGTGCGAGGAAGTATGGTGCATAAAATGCAAAGGCCAAGGACATGACAAGGACCACTGTCTAGTGTTCGCGAACTACTTGGAGGGAGGAGGGTTGATGATGTTAAGACGGGAGGCACAAGTAGGGCTGAGCATGACATCTACTCTATGGTGTGCGATCTACTCGATAGGAGGAAAATAAACTATGGACAATTGTCATCTATTGCAAAAGTATATGCATACATCCTAGCAATTGTTTTGTAATTTCTGTAGGTCGGTAGGCCATGATGAATGCACCTACTGAAGCTACGAACTAATGATGGATCAGACTCCTGCCTATAGGGTGTAAACCAAAATGTGAGCCCTCGACCCAAATGTAGGGATGGCACACGTTGGATTTTAGGGGCACGGTCGGGGTCGAGGCAGAATGGGACCAAGAAGGGGTCACGGACAACTAATTTGTTACAATTGTAGAGGTCCAAGGATCTATGCCCGTGATTACAGAAACCCGACATGAATATCATGTTGGTACTGTACACATTTTGATCATGAGGCAAAAGACTGCCATTTGTTGATAGCGAGGATGTGCGAAAATGGTGTACTCTAGCTCCCTCCGACCTAGAATTTACAAATGATGATGTCTGAGCCATGCGAAGAAGACCTAAATGTAAACATGATGCTCAGGAGTGATATGACCACGGGAGATAATAAAGGGAAGCAGCCAGAAGAAAGCGCATGGGTTTGCAAGGCTCCTACAAAGCAACTTGAATTTGATTTAGAATGCGTGACAGAGACATTAATGGAAGCTAAGAAGAGCTTCATGGAGGCCTCCACTTCAGGTAGTAAGGATCAACTAGAACCAGGAATGGATCCTTCAATGCTCACTACCTTTCTGGAGACATGCATGAAACTGTTGTGCAATAGACAGGCAGTCAAAGGACTACAAGAACTTATCACTAGGTGTGTGAGGTTAGGAGAACCACACGTGGTCTGGAATCTTGGAAAGAATACATTTCACATAGGAAGGAAAATGGGGTTGGCTGTGTAATTAGTTGAATACAAAATGGATCAGGTAATCCTAGATCTGGGTTCGGACATAAATGTACTACCAAAGAAAACATGGGAACACATAGGTAGACCCATGTTATGATGGTCCGCTATTCAATTACGAATGGCGAACCAACAGAAGGTTTTGCCCATGGGAAGATTACAAGGGGTAACAGTCGATATTGAAGGTGTGAGAGCACAGGCAGATTTTGAAGTGATAGAGATTTTCGATGACAACAATCCCTATCCTGCATTACCAGGTATTTACAAGATAATTGCATGAGAAGAAGATTGGGTGAATCCGACTGCAGATGGAAGTATTTCATGGGAGCGTGAAAGCTCCTGCACTTTAGATTCAGAAAAAGAGATAGAGCGATGGCAGAATCAGCTGCATGAACTAACAACGTTTAATTGCAACATGATGATTAGATAATTATGCTGCGTCACAAGAGAGGCAAGGGAGTTGCCCACATATGATGGATTAATAGTGGTGGATTAATTTCTGAGAAAATTTGAAAGCATAGTACTAGAATAGCAACAATTTGATGCGCTAAAGTGGGCACCGTGTGCAACACCCACATGATGGTGGGATATGTGTTAAGGAAATTTTGAGAACTAGTGTAGATGCAAAAGGATGATGTGCCTACATTTTGGAAAACCCTAGCTCCAAACGAAAACCAATCAGTAGCGGTGGGAAAAACTTGTGCACCCACCTTTCTCGATGGTTATAGACATATGCTATACAGTCTGCACAAGCGAACACCACCACCAGACTAGAGGATCAAAACAAACCATAGCAGTAGGAAAGATGACGTGCACTACCAATTCTCCACGATGATGCATTCAATAAGGTGTGCAGAGTACTGAACAAGGTTCACTAAGTGAGACGAACTAATTGGGACCTATGCGTACCTGTGGTTCAATGGGCATATAGGACCATGTGCAGAACCCCGAACGTAGAGACGATTCCAAATATGCAAAATAGAGTAATAACCATAATTTCTGAAGAAAATACAAAAAGGATTTTGCACGCAATAGCACCTGTAGTTCTGACAGTGCACGATGGCCAGGAGGAAGAAATCACTCATCTTTGCGAGGACAAACATCTAAAGATTTAGGAAGTCATCCAGCAAGGGAAATTTAGACTTTGTGAACTCAAACAAGACTGGGTACGATTGAGGAAGAAAAGCATTTGGATGGACGCTGAAATCAAAAGGCTGGAAAATGAGATCACGCAAGCATGTCTCATCAATAAGCCAAGGATGACAAAGCAAGAAATCGATGACCATACCACTGCATTAGAAGATTGTCACCAAGAGTTTATGACTTTGCTGCCATGGGTATGACCACATCTCACCAAACGTAGTAACCAGGCAAGTGTATTGCATATAGTAGAACACACGGTGCCAGTGGTCGCGCAGACATTTGAGGAGTTTCCATGGACTATACTGGAGGGCAAGTTACAATCTTGAATAGGTGGTGCCACCACCTGACTAGCCGTAGAGAGCATAGTCTCAACACTCCAAACAGTTGAAAGAGAGTGCAAGACTCTAAAAGAGTATGTTTGGGGGCTACGTGATGGAGGTGCATGTAGAATTAGCATGAGACAAGGATCACGCTCGCGCACATGGGGCTGCACTGCTGTGTGGGTAGGCTGGGAAGTAACCATTAGTGTCGCTATTCATGATGAGATGTCCAATTTAGGGAAAAAGGTAGCATGCAACGAGCATTTAATATACGACTTACGGGCTAGATTTGGCACAATCTATTGCCAAGAAAGCATTGATGGCCCAGAATTGGGGGGAACAGTCGGATTTGAATTTAAAAGGCGCTATAAAAATCTAAGTGCTAACCATGAGATGACATTTGTTCATTTGAGATTTGAGCAGTTCATTAGAGCACAAAGTGTTGAGCGCCGAGAAAGATCTCAGCCCCGAAGTTCGCAAATAACCACAGACAGCTCAAGCAATATGACAACTACGATCTCTTCAGAAGGAACCACCGATGAGGCCACGCAAAGCCCCATGGTGCATGATGTTCCCGGAGGCACTGGGGTTGTGCTGGTAATCCTGAAATCACCTCGGATGCTAAGGCCCAAGAAAGATAAGCAGGTGGCAGACCAGTTCACATGTCCCCAAGGAATCCACAGCTCGGTAAACTTTCAATGGAAGAAAAGGGCAAGGTTGTCAGCATTAAGATAGATGATGAGGAGGAGGACCTAGAGGCTCTTGTCGATGAGATAGAGGTAGCAGAAGACATGGAAGAGTCCATCCGGTGCACTCTCCAGTGAAATTGCCCAAGTACGTTCCTCCATGAAAAGGAAAAGCCAAAATACCCAAGAACTTGGATGGCACTAAAAGCGCACTCCAGACCCCGCTCCTCCTTGATGGAATTGTGTTTGAGGGCTCGCACTTGGGTTGGATATCCACAATGAAGTTTGAAGATTGGGATCTCACGGATAGCGAGAAGTTCCCACACTTGGAGACGGAGTGACTCATGAAGAAAATTATGGACGGGTCAGTCACAATACTAGAACCATGGAAATGGTTGCGGTGTGTGGAGAAGGCCAGATTACTTCATCTCTTGTGGATTCCACACTTTCACCATCTGCCTATCACTATTTTCGTCATCAGGCAACTTCTTTGCCTGGTGCACAATGGGTACTTATGGCTGGAAGAGCCTATTGTGATCACAACATATCTTATCCATAGGATTTCCCGGCTCCCCTGTCAGGGAAAGGACCCCAAGACGATTGCAGGAAAAAGAGAAGATTTGATGCTCACAGAGGCCATGAAGAAAAAATAAAAACTGGAGAATAAAAAGAGGGGTTATGCAATCAAGAACATTAAAGATAAAGGGGTGCGCATAGCCACCCAGCACCTGACTAGGAAGGTAATGAGAAAATGCCATGGAGATGAGGTACCAGCACCGGTAGTTGTACTGGCAGAACAATGTGTGGAGGGGGTCCAATTCACCTGGGTCGAGTTCCTCTGTGAGGAGTTCCTAACTAACTACAAGGAAGCCCAGGAGCAGGGCAAGACTTCCACTACACATGGTTGCTCTTATCTATTTTACTGGTAACAGGGGAACTGCCCAAGGACAGTCAATTCCCTAGTATTGAATAGGACTTACCAGAGGCCACAAAGTATGTGTTGCTCTGGGACACCAAGGACCAAGATCTTCTGGGTGCTTATGGAGGTGAGCATCCAGATGTGGATCAATAGATGACCACGCTTGTCTCCCATAGTGTACAACAATCTGTGAAGCTTTGTAGACTTCAAGTCAGACATGCAAAATGTGTACATCGAGGCACGTAAGGACTCAGTGCAACAATGGACCAAGCTCCCCTTCATCACCATCAATGATGCAATTTTTCTAGTGCTAGAATCATGGCCCCCCAAGTGGCGTAACTTGGATCTGGTGGAGATCGATAAAACAAAAAAACAAAAGTAGAAGGGTGTAACCAAGTTGCATCTCACGAAGTTGGCCCAACAAAGGCATAATGAACAACTGGCCATGAAGGTAATGGTTGTGCGCGAGGCAGCAAGGGCAACTGCAGAGCAGGTAAAGGCCACCGAAGAAGCAGTGGTAGTGTAGGCAACAAAGGCCACCACAATGCAGGATGAGGATGGCCAGAACTTGTCTAAAGGATAGGGAGCATAAGACACAGAAGAAGGCACAGACCCAGGCACAACATCCACCTAGTTGAAAAGGTCGTGCATCATGGAGAGATCGGGTCCACGAAAAAAGGTCAAGGCATCCAAATTGGCCATTGAACCAATCACACTAATAGAAGGAGACCTCTACAACGTCTTCGACATGGTTCATGAGGTCACCAAGGAAGCACTCCAGGAAGCCATGTCAGAGCAACAAATTACGTTGGGGGCCCTAAGGGCTAAACTGCAGGAACTACAGGTGTGGCCCCCACAGGAAGGAACCATAGCCACCTACGATGTAGCAGGTACATCAGTATGAGAGTAGCTGCTACACGTAAAGATGGCCACTACCATAGTGCTACCAAAAGGAGCACTAATAGCAGAGAAGGAGGACAACAGAGCCGTGGTGGGCAGGATCAACGGACTTGGTCTAAATTTGGTTGCCCTTCTGTGAGACACATTGTACTAGCTTCAGGATGGCATAATAGTAGAGCTCTGCACCAAGGAAGGTCGAGCGATTTAGGTGATGAGGGAGTAAAAGATCAACATCGAACAACTCAGCCTGCAACACGATGAACTGGTGTCACAAAACCATCAAATTATGAAGACAGTGGATGAAGCATGCTGGTAAGTCGTAGAGTTATCCATCACCGTAGACCTACCAACAAAGATGCGGATCCACTCTTTGGAAAGTGGAGTCTGTAGCATGCATGAGGAAACAACACGAGTGCAGCTAGAGCTGAACCTCCATATTGCTGAGCTACGAATGAAGGCACAGCCTTCTAGTCCTCCAGAAGTTAGAGAGCAGTGCATTAGCATGATTCAAATAGGACTAGAATAAATTGGACGGGCAGTACGAGACTATACCGGTATGTTGGACTAAGCTTTTGATGTCCTCACATCCTTGTAGGAGGACCCCAACATAAAATGCCTAGAAATAGAGGCGCGCAAATTGTAGGAATAGTATGACAATGTCAGGGGAACTACGTAGATAGTCATATTCACCCAACAATTGGAAAAGAGGTAGCAAGTAAGGGTGCTGAAAGAGTAGGTGGATGCCGCCAGACAGAAAGAGGCACTTCTCAAGGTGCACATCCATCCTTGGATTGATGAGGCCTTCACCATTACGACTGACATTAAGGGTAAGCTTGCACAGATGTAGGAACTATATGCACTAAGGTAGGCAGCAGATCCTCACAAAGATGCATCAGAGGAGCACATGCAGTAGGTCCAACGAACCATAGAACAGTGCGCCACGGAACTCCGAACAGTATGGGACTAGTTAGAGGGGCTCTACACCAAGGTTGCCACACCAACAGAGTTACTTTGGATGAGTCACAATGATTATGTTGGGGGCCTGTTGGGCATGGAATCCCCCCACAACATGTTTTGGGGCTCAAAGCCCAAGTTTTAGTCAAAGGTTTTGTAAGAATCCACGATTTACGGGCATGGAGTGTGAAGTATAGGTTATGTCATAGGGTTGTTTTCCCTAAAGTAATGTAATGTAATGTAAAGTCATGTCGGACTACCCATGGTCCACAAAACATGGGATTGTATAAATAGAGTGAGGCTCTAAGTTGTAAAGAGAGTGAAGGGAAGAAGAGAAAAAGAATACGAATGGTTCAAACTTAAAGTAGGATTCTAAGTGTATAGGGTCATAGTAGTAGGAAGAAGCTCTACAGTTGAGTGCGTAGAGGCCTAGTAGAGTTCACAACTAAGTGTGCAGACCCCTGCAGCTGAGTGTGCAAGGCAGTGTCGATTCAATAATCAGGATTGAAGACAAATAAAGAGAAGTTGATTCCTATTTCTATGTATCTATTATGCATTTCCTTCTTTACATTTATATTGTTTTATTTATCGTACACACTGATATGATTGCTGAGTATGCTGTAATAATCATTAGTCTTACCTAAAAAAGTTAAGTAACTAGATAATAACAGATTACATAGCAAGGCACTTGGATATTATGGGTTGCGCCCCAAGTAGGGTTTTGTGGAAGTAGCATCACAGGTTGTGAAGGGATAGCAAGTGCGTGTAGGGTCAAACTGCGGACCCCAAGAAGCTCATCAGACATCCCTAGGGTGTAGAAACATGGTTCTAGCACCCTCCCATACTAATTTAGGTGAGACCTCAATCTGCACTCTAGGGACTATTACCAAAAAGGCAAGTAGTACCCAGATTTGCTTGGTTAAATCACCTCTAAACCTGGGTCATGCCCATACAAGCCAACAACATGCAACTATCTTTAAATCAACTAGCATGTATCCAACAAAATTATGATTCATTTAACTCATCATATGTTGATCTTTAATCAATGCATCAGTACTTCATTAACCATATAAATAGTAATCATGTGCAGTAATAACATAATACACCATCACACATAAGAAACACACATGAACACGAATATTTAAGGTGGAAACCCAATGCGCGACAAAAGCCACCTGCTCCTATCTTCTTTTAATATAAAATAAACCTGTTTACACTCTTGTACTAGTGCAAACTCATACCAGTATGCAGGCACCCACTTGCAGAAGGCTACAACCTTCTCTCGTTTTCCAGCTGCTATTGAAAGGGAGCTCCAACCCCTATCTCTTGTACCAGCCGATTCATTTACTAATACGTAGGCGCAAGCCTATAGAAGGCTCCAACCTTCACTCATTTTCCAGCTGCTACTAGAAGGGAGATCCAACCACTTGGCTCTTGTACTAGCCGATCCATTTTCTAGTATATACGTGCCAACCTACAAAAGGCTCCAACCTTCACTCATTTTATAGTTGCTACTAGAAGGGAACTCTAACCCCTTGGCTCTTTTACTGGTCGATATGTTTACCAGTACATAGGCACCGACCTACGAAAGGCTACGACCTTCTCTCTTAGTCCAGGGACCACATTTCATAAATTTTCAGACTGGATACTCCTGGAACAGAACACCAAAATCTGAAGGCCTTTTTTCATCAAATTTTCATACAGGACCCATCATCAACATTGAAGCTCAAAATCAAGCACCATTACAATACAACCATCAAATAAATCTCCATCAACCAATCACTGAAACTCAATCATCAATATTTGAATCAATCAATCACTGAAAACCCATCATCACTGAAGGAAATGAAAATCATTCAATCTGAGCATTGAGAACACTATCACCAGAACACAAAGCAGAACCGAGAACTCCACATTAATAACCAGAACCAACTGGAACTTCAAACTTCATATTTCATATTGTATACGCTACTTCGATGTGCGGAACAAAAGTGCATATGTGCTTTTACCAAAGTAAACCAACGTACAGATATGCAAATACCAACTTAAAATATCACAACTATTACAGACTTCAATCGTACCCAGATCAACACATTTACAGTGTAAATCATGCATAGCAGTGGATTGTGAATCCACCAGGCGGTTCAATTCCCGTCGTCGCCCATAAAAGAAGATAAAAAAAATCGGACTGATCGATTCTTGTCATTTTCATATTCGGTGAAAATAATTTCTATCTAGTAATATAAATGACACCCCAGCCCTCCTTCTTCCTAGGAAACATGAGCCCTTTATCGACTTGTGCTTGTTTGAGGATATCATAAATGATTGATTATTTAGATCTAGACTATCCATGACCAGACCACATAATAATAATTCATTTCAAGTCATATGATCCTAATCCATCATTAGATCTCATCCCTGATCAACCACTAAGGTTCATCGTTAGTTCATATCAAGCAAAGCATCAAAAACCCATAACATGCATATTTTCTTTTGATCTCACTCTTCATAAGATATTCATTATTTCCACAACTTGGCCTAATGATCTTCTCCTCCTTATATAGTTTTAGGCCTTTCTCAATACCTAGGAGCAGAACCACTTAGGACCGATGGTATACTTGGGCGGGATCAATTAGTCATTACTTTGTTCAATATTGTGGGATAATACCATGGTGTTGTCTCCTCTTGAATTTCCTTGTTTTTCCAACCTATATGCGTGTTTCCTCTTGTGAGAGCACATGTATACATATATGCTCTTTTTGTTCTATGTACTTGTGCGTACATGCTACTTGGACAAAATGAACCAGCATATGCCTCTCTTTCTTCAATATATAGAGTCTGATCTGTAACCTTTTGTTGTTAACATGCTTCACTTTGAACTGTCATCTATATGAGTTTCCATTAAGGACAACATCTATATCATAATGCCAACAATTTAAAGCAAGATGACTTAGTTCTTAGATGGGATACAAGGAGAGAATATAAAGGAAAACATGCAAAATTTGACAACCTTTGGTTTGGTCCATTCAACATTGCAGAAGTCAAAGGGAACAATACATTCATCCTACAGAATCTGGAAGTGGACTATTCCTCATTGCAGTCAATGGTAAATACTTGAAACATTACACCTAGTATTAATTTTTCATTCATTCATCATCTGTAAATATCCAGAGAGTTTATTTTTATTTTTGAACAATTTTCAAGTGAGTATCTGTTTTTTCAAAGACTCCATAGCCTGTGGAGAAGGAACTTGGATCTTCTTGTTTTTTGCATCCCATAAGGGGAAGTAGTCCCCAGTTTGAGCCAATGTTGTAACATTATTTGGTTTTGATCAGTTAGTATATTAGTCAAAAATAATTTTAAAATGCTAATTTAGGATATGGATGCAAAAGAAAGAAAATTTAAAATGTTAGGCCAATTTAATGTTTTATAGGCATCCATATCAATAAAATGTTAGGTGTTAGAAACCTTAAATAAAGAAGGAAAAGGAGAATAAAATGTTAGGGAAGAAAAAATAAAAGAATGGGTTCATTTCATATTTTATAAATGCACAAGTTGCTAGTCAAAATGTGCCACAAGTCAAATATCAAATGTGATTTTCATGTGCAAAAGCAAAAAGAAAAGGAGTAAAGGTTTCTCTCTAAGGTTTTATATATCGATTAATTTTGGTATTAATGTTTATTCCTAAGTTTAAAACCCCCAAATCATCACTCAAATCATATTATCCTCCACCCACTTATTCCTAACTTCATTACCCCCCTCATACATTGCAAATATTCTCTATCATTCATTAAATTGTTTTCCTGACCCCACTAAACAACCCTCCACCTCATGGTTAACTCTCCACCACCTTCCACTCCATCTTTGCCCATCTCCCAAGATCTGATGGCCCACATCACATTCCCCCCCCCCTCACCATCCTAACTTTACCGTCGGGGGGGTGGGAGGGTGGGGTTTGAAATGGCCAGTATACGAAACTCTACCCTTTCTTACGTGTCAGTGCCAAAGATTTTCATACCCCCCTTAGCTGAAACCACTAAATATTCTCCCCTTGAAAAGATGCTTCCCCCACTCCTGATACTGACCTCATACCTGTTGTGCTTCTTCCACTCACCTTCTGCCACATTATTTGCCCTTTAAATCCACAAATCACCTCGATTCCCTCTAGAATTAACCCATTAAGCAATTGGTTATTTAGTGGTTAATTCAACAAACCCCACCACTTCCAACAAAACAACCAGATTGATTATATAAACCTCCTTTCTGCTTGTGAATAGGTTACTGAACTCATGCATTATTACTATTATTGATTTATTACAGGTTTTCTGGACAAAAAATTCAACTGTTTCTACCCACTAGTGACATTGTTTCCTCATTCTTTTAGGTCTATTGCCTCTGTTCTTGCCTCCAATAGCTAAGTCCTCTCTATGTATTCAAGCTTCCAATTTAGTTTTCACTCATGTCCTTAACTTTATTAAAAAATTCCTCCAAAGCACGAAGGACCAAAGGAACCTGTTAATCCTCTTACCTATCCTCCCATAGATTTTCATCACATACCTATGGCTAACAGAGACTTCAAAATCCATGAAAATAATTACGAATTGGACCCTTTTTAGATGTATTGTTGGCTTGAGGACAAATAAATTGACAAGTTTGATGACATTCAGTTGTGGGAGTCCAATTTACCACACTATATTTTTCCTCCTACCCACAACACCCTAGAGTTTGTCAAGAAGTTCCATGCATCTTATTTACCAAGCTAAAGGGCCATCATTACCCCCAATAGAGAAATTTTGTTTACCATTACCCCTCAAGCCATAGATCAGATGATGCAGGCCCCCACAATAGAGAATGTCACCCCATTTTCCTATGAAGCACTTGTTGAGTTATACTAGAAATTAGACTTTGCCAAGATGGCCCAAACTCTTGAGCTATTCTTGACACAGGATGCCCCATTGCTAAAGAAAAATTCTCCCTATCCTGCTTCTATTTTCCCTAAGAGAGCCAACCATATTATCATAGTTGTCTCCTACCTCCTTGGCTACTACTCTGATTAGTGGGTAGATGAGGCCATCATAAGATTTTTGTCCATTTTCTCTATTAATTTTGAACCCTCCATTGTGTTTAACTTTAGCCAATTTCTTGTAGATTCAATTCATCAATAGCTTATTGAATTCCCAGCTAAGGACGTATTCAAGTATTCTTCTATATTAGTTTATATGTTCTTATACTTTCAAGGAGACAACATCAACCTTACTTTGCAAAATCTAGATGAAAAACAGAACCAAAAATCAGTTATCTTTTGGACTACTCTGGTGATGAAGGAACAAAAGGAATACACATATAAACAATTTGTATACATGTTTTTTCTTTGAACAATCGGTGTTCTAAGTAGCAGGATAGAACCAAGGATCAGTGAGGAAATTAGAAAGGTGTTGCAGTTGTCAGACCAAGTTCAGACAAGGGATTGGTACCACTACCAAAACTATACTAAATTGAGAATATTCGGATGTGAGCTTGTACCTTACAAGCTGCCTAAATTCCTCCCAATGAGGGTTTTTTCCCTAGAGTACATAAGGCATATGCTAATTATGGATGAAATCTACTTTGTTTCTGCCAAGAAGAAGTCCCAATTTAAAATCAAAACACAGACTAGGTATTTAATTTGCAACACAAGATCAGCTGGGGAAGAAGCAGTTAAGCTACTAAAGGAAATGAAGTTCAGCCTAAGATTTAACTGGTCATATGATCCATTAGGGATCATTTCTAAATTAGGAGTAGAAACCAAATCTACCCTTTATTTTTGCACAACTAGGCCAGAGATAGAGAAGTACAAAAATAAATTAGAATGGGTTGCGAATACCCTATAGGAGGTAGAAGAATAGCTGGTATCATCATCTATAATATGAACTCGTGCCATGCAGGAGAAAACAACTAAAGAAGCAGAGAGGAAGAGTCTCCTTCAAGGACTAACATTTTCAATGAAGGATTCAAGATCATGTATAGAAAGAAGGCCAAGCTTCATTCTAAACTATGCCTCAACAAAGATTCAAAGAAGCAGACCATTATAACCACTAATGACCCACTTATTTCCTCATTAGTGGGGGATCAAATCACATAGTCTTCAACCACCTCCACAACTTCACAGGAGCAACAAAAAATTATGTAGTCCAATGAATCTACTTCAGGGGAGACAAAGAAAAATATAATGGACATCTTTAAGGAGATAAAAGTAAGGAATGAGGCCTTGAAAATCAAAACCTAGAACTAGTTATGGAAGTAAACTTCTCATGCTCAAAGCAAGCTAATGCCAGCCTTTGATTCAAAAAAAGGGAAAATGCAAATGGAATTCCTCCAGGCACAAGTTACCCAGCCCAAGTCAGCATCAAACTACACGAAGACAACTTTTGAATTTGATGTAAAGGATATGTTCGGATTATGATACAAGTGTTGTCCTTGATGGAAACTCACTCATAGGTCAATTCATTTTTGATAAAAGACAACCCGTAATACAACATGAATATTCACAGGTAACACGGCAGTGGTATAGAAGAACGGGAAGATGGAACTAAGGTCTACTTATCAGAATAAATAAGGTTAAGGAAAAGGTTGATGTAAAGGAGTTTAAGAAGCATATGTAGGTCCACTTAGTCAAAACGACATATACACGGTGGTACATAGAACAAAAAGATCGTATATGCATACATGCACTCTTATAAGAGGGAAACACACACAGGTTGGAATCAAGGTTTTGGTCCAAGGTATTTGGTCTGAGGTATTTGGTCCGATGTATTGGTCCGAGGTATATGGTCTGAGGTATTGGCCCTAAGTAGTTTTGGTCTGAGGTATTGCGAAAGGCCTAAAACTTTATAACGAGGAGAAAATGATTAGGCTAGTGTGCACAAGTGAATAGGTTTCTAATGAATACTTCTATCTAAGGTATATTTTATGTTGCAGGGGATATGTTGGTGATTTGATTTGAAATATTTTTTACAACTTGAATGCAATGTTGGATCAGGATCATGAGACCTGAAATGACTTATCATTGAATGATTTGATATTGGTTGGGCCAAAGTTGATTGTGTATACCTGTTTTATTCTTTAAATGTCATGATCTGGGTTTGTCTGAAGTCCATAATAGCAAAGAAGTTATGAGTTGATATTTATAGATCTATAAGCTGGTTTGTCTCAGTAAAAGCACATGTACACGCAAGTTATACTCTTCCAAATACTATATACAAAAGAAAAGCCTTGTATTCAGGTCTGACTAATCTATCTAATCAGTTCTGTTGCTTTACTGTTGTTTGCCAATGAATTCTTCTTAGATATGAATGTAAAACTGAATGCATAATGAGTTTGATATCTGATTGACTAATTAGGGTGATCTCTACTACTGCCTGAGTGGAGCTCTGTAAATAAAATAGATGTTCAATATATCGTTGGTTGATACAAACTTGATTTAGAAGTTTTAGGCGTTAGTAGTTTTGAAGGTATACATAGGTTTGATTGAAGGTAGTGTATACACACAGTTTGTGTTCAGTAAAGTAGCATATACATTCTGATGCATGATTTTTGAGGTTGTAGCTAGTTTTGAATGTTGATGCAGGTTTCTGGGTTCAGCACAATGTTTTGGTGATAGTGATTTGACTGTGAAGATTAACTGATTATTGTTTGATGCAGTTTGAATGTTTTGATGGGTCCAGTATGAAAATTTGATGAAACAAGGCCTTCATGTGTATTGTTGTGTACCAAGAGCATCCATCCTAAAAATTTATGAAACGTGGTCCATGGAGGAAGAGATAAGGTCATAGCCTTATGTAGGCCAGTGCCTACATACTAGTAAATACATTGGTTGGTACAAGAGCTAGGGGGTTGTAGCTCCCTTCCAACAGAACCTGGAAAATGAGAGAAGGTTATAGCCTTCTGCAGGTGGGTTCCTGCATACTAGTATGTGTCTGCACTAGTACAAGTTTGTAAAAAAAGGTTCTTATCATTAAAAGAAGACATAGATGATAGCTATAGGTGGTTTTCACCCAGATTGGGTTTCCACCCTAAATCTTGGTGTTCATGTGTGTTGCTTATGTGTGATGGTTTATTATGCTTTTACTACAATATTTAATAAGTTACTGATGCATTGGTTATAGATCAACACATGATAACTTAACTAAATCACAAGTTATCTGGGTATATGCTAGTTTATTTAATCACAGTAGCATGTATCCACTAGTTCACTTCACAGAAGTAGCGTATATAAATATGTTTGGGAAATGAAAAATTATTGATCTGATAATACTGATTCACACCCCCTCTCAGTATTATTTCCAATAATTGGACTCAGAGCAGGTCCTTCAGAGGAAGCTTGATTGCTTGAAGGAAGATCTTTCAAGGTGAATAATTACGAAGGCATGAGATCCATCATACCACCAATATTCAATGGGAGCAACTAAGTATATTCGAAAATAAGAACCAGAGCCTATCTACAATCACTTGGAGCTGATGTCTGGGAAATTGTGGAAGGACGATATCAATTTCCAGCAATAATTCCTACAGACTTTGTAGGTAAGAAGTTATATGAAACCAATACCAAAGCTATCAATACTTTATTGGGAAGTCTGTCAGAATCAGAATTTGTCCAATTCATGCAGCTAAAAATAGCCAAAGAGACATGGGAAAAAATAATTCATAGCTACGAAGGAGATTCTTAAGTAAAACATGCTAAGCTTCAGACTCTTAGAATTCAGTATGAAACTCTTTAGATGCATAGTGATGAAAGTGTTTCTAGTTACTTCTTACGTATAGATGAGATTGTTAATTGTATGAAGAATCTAGGTGAATTGATAAAGGATGTCACTTTAGTTGAGAATTTTTTTAGATATTTGTCTTCTAAATTTAAGTCAAAAGTGTCTGCCATAGAAGAAAAATAGGATTCTAAGACTATCGTTGTGGCTCAACTTCATGGAATCCTAACTGCCTTTGAAATGAGAAAAGGAGGTCCATCAGATATGAGAGAAGTCACATTTAAAGCATTAGCAAATTGAAAATAAGAGGAAGAGCACGATGAATCGGGACACATTTCAGAAGAAGAAGATGAGGTGAATTTTGTCAAGAAGCTTCAATGGGGTTCCAGAAGATTCGAAGGTAAGCTACCTTTCAAATGCTTTTCTTGTGGTAGATTTGGTCACTATGCTTCCAAATTTCCTCATTAAGATAAATATTAAAAAGGGGAGGAATATGCAAAAGGAAATAGAAAACAGATTGTGAGTAGGAGTTACTATAAGCATGAAGATAGTGATGGTTTATCTAATAGTGATGAAGATGAAATTGAACAAGATTATAGACTACTCATGGCTTATGACAATGATGATGTTTTGGATGCATTAGAAGAGGAAGACTTTCTTGAAGAAATAACTAAACTCAAAATATATGTAAAAGAAAAGAATATGATCATAGATACTTTGACACACCAACTTGTTGAAAGGGAAAAACACAATGAAAATCTAGAATGTGAAATTGTGGGTCTAAGAAAAGGTCTTGACAAGAAAAAATTTCTTAATCTTAGATTTTATAAAGGATTAGAAACTTTAAATGAAATTGTCAATGTTCAATTTTCTCCTCTGGTAAAGGCAGGTCTTGGATATACTGAAGATTCGTCTCAATCAGAGAAGCTAACATCCTCCAACAAAAGCTATCTTGATGCAGCAAATATCAGTAGAAGCTGTAATCAACAGGTAAACAATACCAAAAGAGACTATGATCATATAAATTTATTTAATGGGAAATGTTTTTCATGTCATAACTTTGGGCACAAGGCTACTCAATGTGTTGCTTACAAAACCATCATGACTATATAAGCATGAAATCAAAGGAGTGTGACAGGAATCAAGCAAACTTCCTATAATAACTTTTATCCTCTTGAAAGTGAAATATAATGTTCTATTTCTAACAACTTTGGTCATGAAGAATCTAAATGCAGGAGAAAATTTCGGCCAACACTTCAAAAGGAATCAATGTGAACTTTGAAAAAGGAACTGATACTGTTACTCGTTTTGTAGAGATAGCAAAAAAGTGATCTGATTTTGAAAAGGGGTGATGCAGAACACACATGTTTTTTTTAGGGCATAGTTTTTGACACTAATTTTTTTTATGTACATTACATTTTAGAATGGTAGTGATTTTCATGATGATTTGAAAAAGTGGGTATTCTGCATCATAACCTTTTCTTAAAAGACTTGTTTTTTGGCTTTAGATTTTCTGATGTATAAAATGTAAATAATCATTTTGTAAATTTGATAATTTTTGAAGTGGTCGTTTTTTTCATATTTTCTTGTTTTTTATTTTAATCATTTTTTTTTTGTAGTAAGGTTTTTATTGTTTTGTATTTTTAAATTAGAAGGTCGATATTTTGAATTTTCAATATTCTACATATTTATACATCCTTAATTAATTTTTCAATTCACATGAAATAATTATTTCTAAAAAACAATATTTTTTAACAATGGACATAAAAATAACCATTTTTAACATAAATATAACAAAACCAATACACGTTTTGATAATTTTTTGCTAGAATTGACATGTCAAAATCACAATTTTTATAGGAAAATTTTAACTAAAAATGGTTAAATAATAATTTTTTTATGAATTTCATGTCAAAAAAATAATAATAATCACTTCTTTTTTCAAAAAATTATGATTAACTTAAAAATCAATGCGAAAATCACATATTACAAATATTGAACGCATAACAACCCTAATTGAGTGTTTATTCTTCCCATAAAATGTCAAAGTGAAAACATTGCAAAGCTTGATTTCCAAGCATAGCTTAAATTTAATCAATAATGTCATGTAATCCAAACTCTTCGTCCTCTAGAGTTTCATCATTGTCTTCTTCCACAATATTTTTTGCTTCCTTTTGCTCATCTTCCTCTTCTAATGGATCTTTGATGTCTGTGAATCTCCCAATGTATGTCTTTCCAAACATTCCAAGTAATGGTGGTTGGGGTTCCTTTGCCTTTTTTTACCACACGTGATTCACTAAATTCCCCTTTCTTCAACCCAATTTCTTGCATTGCATCTGGAAGAAATTGAAGAGCATTAATTCTTTGTTGAATGAAATTGCACTGTACTAGATCTTTTTCAATTGCAATGCAATTTCTTCCTTTTTGAAGGCAACATGCTAGTGTTGTACCTAATTATCAAGCATGAAAGAAATAATGAACTAAATTAGTACAATGATATATTAATTGAAAAATAACATATTAAAATTCAATTCCATATAATAAAACTTACCTGAGCTAGAAAATAAATCCAGAACCCAATCTCCTTCATTTGAACATATGTCTATAAGATAGTTAATCAATAATTGTGGTTTTTGATAAATGTTAACTATCTCTCCTTTTGCTTCTTTGTCTTCATATGTTAGTTTTCTCACAACAGCATCATAAGTCAGTATTTGGCTATGACTCTTTCCGTCTATCCGATTAAAAATCATATACATATGGCTATCATCTTTTACCCAACTATCAATATGAATGAACTCACAATCATTTATGAATTGTTGATCTTCATTGTTAAGAAGATTTGACTTTTGCCTGTAATATGAAACAATAAAAGTTCAATTAACTTGTACATAAATGAATTTTTCAAAATTAATAAAAGATACATTTTAAACATCTTACCATGTAAACTGCATCCTCGAATTTGTTTTCCCCTTGAAGCTTGACAATATCATTGCCAATTGTGTGTCTGAATGAAATGTCACAAATCTCCATAATGGTGATGACGTGACTTCTACAAATCCTGCAACCACTTTACTAAGATCTTGATAGTTATAAGGGTCACTATCATAGTCAATGTTTGGAATAATGAAACCATGGGGAATATCTGCAATGACTAGGGCATAATCCATTTTAGGTATGAGTTTATCAATGTCTTCACAGTCGCCTTGTATTACTTGATATTGAATAGTGTCTAGCCCATTCCAAATGAAATGATTAAGAGTTGGATCAAGTTCAACATTCTTAATATGTTGCTTCCTCAGTCTTTCGATCTTTATTTTTTCAATAAAGGTTTTGAAACTATCTGGTGCTCCATTATCATACTTCCTCATCGTTTATAAAATAAACAAATATATGTGTAAGTTATAAATTAAAAATAGTACACAAATGAATAAAAGGAATGTATAAATCAAGATACCTTTTTAAATGCAAGATAAAAAGATTTTAATGTTGATGTAGAACTTGAATATGGATAGTTGCTTACAACATCATCCCAACTATCTTCATTCAACAATCTAACCATCTACTCTTGAATTTTCATGTAAACTTTGGGACTGCATAGATAAAGTAACAAAAAGTTAATATAATGATTTGTATAACAAATAATACTAAGAACAACATGTTTTAATTAAAAGATAAATATAATCTAGAAGTAAATAAAAATAATTCAACAAACTTACTTTTGAAATTCTTCAGACATTTCCTCCAATGATAATTCCCTTGACCTCACAGGAGATAATATTGTTTTGACAATTTTTTCAACTTTCACTCCTTGCATCACCCTCCAAGGTGTGATAGTCATATCATCTGGAAGCTGCTTCATTTCAGGAGCTGATTTATTGTTGCTACATATCAGTTGCTTAGACTTTTTGACCCTATGGGTTTTAACGGAAATGTCTTCCCACATGCTAAAAATCTCATCAATCAACTTCCAAACATCTCCAATTCCAAATGCCAATTGGAAAATGTGATCAACACCTCTGAATAAATCACTATTTTTGTTGCCTTTTCCACCTTTTGAATTAGTTTTCTCTTCAATTTGATAGCCTATTTCCATACAACATTCCTTTCGGAAATCTACAGTAACATTTATCCGATCCCCACCACATTTTTCCTGAAATTCACTATGAATCAATCTAACCCTTTGGATGAAAGTCATAGACATCCTATATTCATTATCTGAATTATGATCCCATGCCACTAACTTTGCTTCTATATCTAATAAACCAACGTAAATGATACATTTCATTGTTTCAAAATGTGGTTTATTAGGATATTCCTCCATCAATTGTCTTTGAGCTTCTACAAAATGGTTCCCCCCAAACACATAATAATTGTATTCAAAACATTTTGACTTATTAAATGCTTCTTTGTTGGGAACTTGAAGTGAATAAAAAAGAAGCACATAACTAACCACATGAGCATATGGATTGTACCTCATCAATGTCTTCAAGTTGTGAACATGGAGATGATGTGGCTTTCTGACTTGATATTGACATTGTCCTTCACTTGCCTTATAGGTTTGTCTGAAATTAATCTGAAATGTACGACCACCATCAATTAAATTTCTCTTTGTCAAATTCTATCGAATAACATTTTGTTTTGTTTTGATAATGCCATCATCTAAATCAGCTCCTAGTGTAATGATTTCTCTGCTTTCTTTTGAAGTTTCACTAGGTTCTTGACTACTGGTAATGACTACATCAAAATCTTCAACTTTACTTTTCTTCATCATAACATTCTCAACAGATTTATTCTTGGGCATTTTTACTTTTGGTCCTCTACGACTCTTCTCAGTTCCAATGTCATCTTCAGTAATGACAACATATGCTTCACTGTCAGTTTCAACTTTGTCGTCGCCAAAAGTAACTTGTTTACCCTTGCTAGATTTATCCACCAGAGGCCTTTTTTTCTGATTCTTTGGATGTAGTTTTGTAGCATTGTCAATTACTACATTTCGCTTGTTTTCCATATCTTATTCTAACACTGAGTAAAAACTGCTAACAACTTTCATGACATCATGCTCTATGAAATGAATGCCTCCCAACTTAATTGAACAACTTTCAACAAAATTCCGCGAAACAAAATATCATATGTCAATAAAAACAAAGTTAAAAAAGTATAGCGAGACACTTTCAAGAATGCAAAATACAAATATAAATAACAATACTTACGATGTTTTGTGTCATCTCATTTACGATTTGTTTACACAACTTTGTAGATACCTCTCTCATGTCATACAATGAATATGATAGTCAATATTTAATCCTTTCATACGACTTGGGAGCTTTTGTAAGTATGTAAAGAACTTCAGTGTCTGGTAAAGAACTTCGAACACAAATCTATGACTCTTCCCATCACCTAAAAAATTCCATTATCATTCGGTATAACAATATATAGATATATATTCACATTTGTTCTTTCTTTTTCTTTCACATACGAGATTCTTGATGGAAATTTCACCTCTTTTGAATTCTTCCAGTCTGAAATCATCTTCTTATGACTTGAGGCACTTCAAAGATTTGTAGTCATGAGCTCAGGTGGAGTTCATTCACCAATGTTTCTTGAAGATGCACCTTTAAGAGTCTTTGGTCCAAAAAGATTCACAAAAATTTTCTTTGATGCCATTTTCCTAAAAAATATAAACACATAAATTAGTAAATAACAAAAACATATTAACCTAAATTAACAACAAAAATATATCATAAATTTCTTATTTGTATAATCAGAATCACCTAGCCACCCCAAACGAACGGGTGGGCATGTCAGTGGGCGGATGGGAGGTCGGGTGAGGGACGGTGGGGTGGGGTGGCCAG